>JAEUWK010000908.1:0-24121 GCA_018524425.1 Podaxis sp. AQ795752 | reverse complement strand
GTCCCCTCCGAAAGCATCACCTGCCCGTGTGGGGAAAACCTCCAAACCCGAGAGCACATCCTCCGCTCTTGCCCTATCTACGAGAACCATAGACATATACTGCGAAAAGTCTCCGAAACAATATACCCCCCAGACATCCTAGGAACCAAAGATGGCATCGCGGCCCTCGCCGAATTCCTGGAAACCTCAGGTGCCTTCACCAAGAACGGCAGGGGACCCCCAACACGGAACACCCCAACTATCGACGACCTTCCACTAGAGAACCTCAGGGATACCCATGACGAGGGCGGAGACGAGGGGTAACCCCCCCACCGTCGTACAGCGCCGCCAAGATCACCGCATCTCCTACCCCTCTCCACACCATTGCATATACGTCCTCTATTAATATTCATCATTTTTAGCTTCAAGTTTCTTCTACCAGACGTCGCCATACAAACACAATCCCCGGAACCATCAGTACCCATGCATACCATACACCTATACTAGACACCTTCACATCATCACTCAGGACCTTAGGATTACGTAGATATTCCCCGGCCGAGGGGGCGTAGATACTTAGTACGCCCACCACGTCTTAGCAGTAGGTTTGCTTGTAGCGGTATGCAAATGCAGAGCAACAACATTTAATCACGTGATTCATCAGGAAAGCACAACCCACGAGACCCAATGCCACGAAGCAACCTGCGATTTGGTCCTCATCTATCACTATCTTTGACCCATTAGCAGCGGATTTGGCATTGCTTTGGTCCCTCTGAGTATGTCCGAACTTCACTGGAGTAGTGCGTGAATCATGGTTTCTTGGCAGACTACTTATCTGAACAGATGTATAGGTCCTTCGCGAAGGGAAGGCAGCCGCCCTCTGGAGCCAATACCACTTGAGATATATCATGAGATCTTCGAGTATTTTCGCGAGAATGACGACATGTCCGCGAAAGAAGTGCGACGTAACCTTGTTAATTTGGCCCTTGTCTGTCGTTTTTTCTCTTCGATTGCTCTCCCGCGCATTTTCGCCAACATGGAGTTTTCGGGCCAAACCAGCCAGGCGCAGTCTACGAGCCGGTTTTGTCGGGCTCTCCTAAACAACCAAAATCTCGCAAAGATGCTCGCGCAATACGTCAAAACTTGCACATTTAGCTCCTGGGAGGTCCGAGGTTTCGACATGGATGTCATGGCCCGGGCTCGAGATGCTTTTTTCTCAATGTATTGCGACGCCCTTGGTGAAATGACACGTGTGGAATCCATTACGTTTAACTTCGTTCCCATTGACAAGCGCATCCTCAAAGCGATGAAGAAACTGCCTTGTCTCATTAGTTTACGTTTTTCTCGATGCTCTCTCGCCGAAGGACTCAATCTCGAGGATGTCAAAACATATGCGCAAACACTTCGCTTGCGCTCCCTCGTAATATTTGATTGTATCCCGAGTCACACATTTAACGACGCTTTCGCGTCTGTTCTCAGCTTCCATTCTCTGAAATCATTCGAGGCAGATAACTGGGCTATTGTTGAGCACCTTGCCAACTATAACGACACTCTTCCCCTGACCAACCTCATCATACATGACACCAAGGATCCCTGCCTTTTGCCGACTTTATTCGGCAAAACCCCCGAGCTCTTGCAGCTACACATCTACCTCATTGACATCGCCCCAGAAGATAATACCCTCGATTCAATCAAGTTCCCCGCATCCACACTCCCCAGACTCTCTTTTTTCGATGGCCCTCCAGCCTTGGCCGCTGCACTTCTTCCCTCTAGACCCATCAGCAAGGTTTGGTTGTTGGGCACTTTAATGGAATCATCCGCGCAGGGGGAGTTGTCTCTGCCGCTCTGGCTCCCTCCACTTGATCGCCAATTATGGGAAACATTGGGACAGTCAACAGCCCCAATACAAGAGGTTGCTATCCCCAAACATTTTTATGGCATCGACTCCCTCAAGACTTATTTACCAGCCGTTTCAACCCTGAAGATATCTTGGTGTCATGGTAATTGGGGAAACGACATGTTCAATCCAAGAGATGCAGAAGACATCAATGCCGTGAGGTGCCACTTAACCACGAGTCAATGTGACTAGCTAACCTGTCTCTTTCAGGCTGTTTATCGCATATGCAACTTATGGCCGCCAAATCCATCTGTTCATCAGCTCATCTTCGATTTCATGATTCGGGCCGAAGCGAATCCCCTTTTTCTTGATCTCCAATTACAACATCAAATTCTCCGGGAACAAATCGTCGTTGCATTTCCTAACATTGAACATGTGAACTTTATTACATGCATTAACTGGCGACGGTCGCTTCCAGATGGAATTTGGCGAGCTCATGTCCCAAGGTCCAAACGGAGATATATACTCGAGACATGGAAGGAACTCCGTGACGAGCTTGTCGATTATGGAGATTGCTTCGAGGCTGCGCTTAAAGACGTTGGCTTTGGATCGGAGTGATAGACCAGCTTTTGTATGCGCATAGGAGACGGCCTCCTGTCGGTTCTATCATGTTTGCCCATAAACCCGCTGACGCTTTGTGATGTTTATTTGCTGTTGTGAGTCCATGCCAATCCTACACGCCTCCTAAACTAGGACCCGTAATTAATGTTTTGTTCCAAGGACGCGACTATTGGCCATTGTTCGATATTCCTGGCATAAAGTTAGCCCCAACCAACCTCGAAGCTGCTGTATCACTTTCTTTGTCCCTTGCTCAAAAGATAAGGCGTCTAATGAAACCCTCTTCCGGCTGACAATGGGTATCTGCGAACAACAAAAACGAGGTACCGAGTCAGTCTACTCCTATGATCTTGGGCTATTGTGCTTCAAGCCCACCTCGTATAAGAACCAGTGGAATAGAACCCACACATTCAATGCATCTCACTCTTTCCTCGACGCGTCTTTGGCATATGTATTCGCCCCTTGTCCATTAATGATGCCCATCGATATCCCTTCACGTAAGGCCGCTGTATTTCGTTCGTGGAAACGACCTATACCCGTCAGCGGTCGTTCATCCGAGAAGCCGGGCGAAATGGATGTTGCTCTCGTCCAGCCTGGAACTCCACTAATCTTCCCACACGCGACGGCTAGACCACAAACATCCCTGGCTCCTTAGCTCACTTCCTTCCAATGGGAGTTACAACCATCAAACGCCATTCTCGCTCCAACTGTGCACCATAAACCCTTGCCCAAATCCCTTTAAACATGCTGCCTGTTCTCCCCATACAACACACCGTGACCTGGCAATACCACCACGTCACACTAGACTTCCCCATGCGTTCATGCCAACAACGCACAGATTCACACCCTATATGAGGATCATGACCTCTCCTCCCCCTCCAATCTCCCTGACTGTCCTCCAGAGGGAGCCTACGCGAAACGAGTGTAGAATTCGTAGGGATTAGGTATCACTGTCAGCTAGCACGAATACTGTCACTGGCACCCCTTCCCTTGCATCGTTCGTCACATCCCTCAAGACCTCAAAGGCTTCGTCCGGCCAATCATCTTCTACTTCATCGGACACTGGAGATAGCAGATCATTCTATACTGGACCGTCTACCCCCAATTCTCCTACTGATGAGCCATTGTGTGACTTCCTCGTGGAAACCGAGAGTCCAGTTTCTAAGTCGGACATGAAGAGCAAGCGATGGCGGATGGTTGGTGGGTCATGCTTCCTTAGGTGCGGCCGCAAATCGTTGGCATACCAGCGACGCGGTGGCTTATTTAAGTATAATGGAGCTCTACAGTTCACATGTACCTCCCGAGGGACGCGTCTGACTGCTTCTGTTACTTCTTGGACTTTAATTGGCTATTACAAATTCTGCATTAGCGCTATTCAGCCGATTCTCGCACAAGGACATTCGCCCCTCAATGCTCAGCTTATGGATAAACTTGGCAAATATTGGCTTGTCAGTAGCCTCGTGCCTTTCTGATCATATAAATGGTAAAGGAGCACTAAGTAAATGAGCATTAATGGGGTAGTGGTAACCTGGGTCGTTGCCATTACACAAGCTCGACCCGCCGGGGGTTCGATTCCCCCTTAATGCAATGTTTTTTTAATACCGAGCCAGTTCCTGCTTATATAATACCGCTACTGCGTCAGCACAACCAGGTCCAACCCTTTCCTCTTCGCTTCCAACGTCTCCGAACACTGAAGCCCGTCATGGCTTCAAGCACCGACGTTGGCTCGGGCTCGGGCTCAGGCTCAGGCTCAAGACTCTCAGCAGCAGTTCTTGTTCTCGCAGGCGTGTCCTCATCAGTAGCTGTGTTGGTCTCGGCAATGTCAATTCTCCTCCAACTCAAGAATTATCGCAAACCTATTTTACAAAGGTGTGCTGCTGAACGTCTTTCCTTGCGTAGGTACCACTAATGAGGCATCCATAGGATGGTTGTGCGGATTATGCTGATGGTTCCCCTCTACGCTGTCTCTTCTCTAATCTCCTTATTTTCCCTCGAGGCTGCCTTTGTCATTGATGCGATTCGGGACATCTATGAGGTGAGCGACTTCTCTTTGTGTTCGGTCCTGAGCTCAGCAGGATGTGAAAGCTGGCACGCACTTGTCGAGTCCACTGGACTTACAGCTGCTCTTTTGAGTTCGACTGTGGAGCAGCGAATTAACTGCGTCATGGGATTGCCCACTGACTCCTTCTTCATGATAGGCGTTCGTAATCTATTGCTTTTTTGAATTGCTGCTGGCCTATCTGGGTGGCGAACGCTCCCTGCTTATCATGCTCCACGGACGCCCCCCGAAAGATCCTGTCTTCCCAATTAATCTCTTCAGACGCGAGATCGATGTCAGCGACCCCCACACGTTCCTGTTCTTGAAGCGTGGCATTATACGTTAGTTCTCTCATCTCCAACCTCCAACGTTGAGAGCTGACAGAAAATGTAGAATACGTGCAGGTTAAGCCCATCTTAGCTGCGGCAACATTGATCTTAAAGGCCCTGGGCAAATATAACGATGGCGACTTTCGAGCCAACTCTGGATACCTATATATCAGCGTCATCTACAACGTCAGCATTTGTTTGGCACTCTACTGCTTGGCTATGTTCTGGGTGTGCGTGAACGACGATTTGAAACCTTTCAGGTATGTAAGGGAATCTTTCTTTCTGTGGACGCTCCTCACACCCCCACAGACCAGTCCCTAAGTTTCTCTGTGTGAAAGGAATATTATTCTTTTCATTCTGGCAATCCATCGGCATATCGATCCTGGTTGCTGCACACGCCATCACACGGCTCGGCCCATATATTGACGCAGAGCACATCTCTGTGGGTCTCAATGATACCCTCATCTGTCTCGAAATGCCGTTCTTCGCGATTGCCCATAACTATGCCTTTTCTTACAATGACTTCATCGATCTTCACCTCTCCTACGTGGCTCGCATGCCCTTCTGCTACGCTTTTCGCGATGCCTTTGGACTTCGGGACGTCGTTGAAGATAGTAGATCTACACTTCGTGGCGAGGGAATGGACTACCGTGAATTCGAACCTGCAGAAGGCTTCATGCACCAAGGTGTTGGACGTGATCGCCGAATCCGTGCCGGGCTCCGTTATAGCAAAGGCGGCCAACGCAAATACTGGCTTCCCAAGGCAGCTCCGGAACCACCAGGTCGCGCAGAACCGACCGTAAATCGTGCCATCACCAGAGTTGCCGGCCGCGGCCAGACTGAAGAAATCCACGCACCCTTACTTCCTTCTCAAGCCCATAACGTTGTCCACCTGGCACCTGACCTACAACATGACGACGAGGAACACGATGTTTGGGAGAACCAGGGATGCGCTGAAGATGGTTATGAATTGCCTTTTGGAGACCTAGACGATGAAGACGAGGAGCTATTTGCGCACAGCAAAAAGTATGTTTTTGGAGACTATAATTACCCCTGCATCGACGTTAGCTCCGAGCAAGCGAGACTTGCGATGTGGACTGAAGAGGAACGTGTGTTGAGGGATGAAAGAGGAGCTTGGTTTTCCCCTATTCGAGGGGCAAAAGGCCGGTTGGCGATACAAGGACGCGAGAGACCGGCTTGGGAAGGATATGGAGCAGTCAGCACCACTGCTCAAGGGAGCAGACACGTGGGTGGTGATTTCTACGATATCAAAGATGATGGGGACGGCAAGATCATCGATCATGAGCGAGATAAGGTGGGAGCTGATGGCAATTTGGATGACCCTCGTGCACCAGCAGTCAAGCTGCAATGGACCAAAGTCCGCGGAACAGGCGCCAAATCTCCAGCGGCTGTTTCTTCGCGGCAGCCAAAGTCAGAGAGAACCTCTTCTAGTCCGTCGTCGGCGAGAAGCAGCAATCAAATCCTTGGCATCGCAGGCGCTTCCGATGTTAATCGAGTCCGCTCGCCTCCTTCCATGTCTCGAGGTAACTCACGACGTACTCACAGTGGTAGTCGTGACAAATCGCCGATGCTCCCACCGGATGCGGTTGACCTTGTCGTCGAGGATAATAGGGCAGCCCAGCAGGAGCAGACGAGAGAGAGACGCAAGGGTGAACCCGCAACGCGTGGGTTAGGGCTAAGAAAAATCTATCGTCGTGGGTTTGAGGCGGAGACTCTCGATGTCGAGATCACAGGCGAAGTAGTGGAGGACTCAGAAGCCGATCAGAAGCGAGTGAACGCTAGAGAGCAGACCTTGGACAGGATTAAGCATGATAATGATGGCAGAATGCGCCACCATCGAAAGGAACAAATCTGGGAGCCGGACAACTCGGAAGGAGTGGTTGCCCGAGCACGCACACCCCCCCTGCACGCACGCCTGTCAACGAACCATCATTATGACATTCCAGAACATGACAACCCTTGGGCATGACCAGGCCGCCGATAAAAACTGCACTCTCACACTTCTGGCTCATTTGGTCAGCTTACCTATCGTTTTATGTGATGGCGTATTTATCTCCACGTATCACCTTTATACTCCATTCGCGTTCACAGAGCACCTTGGGACCCTTCTGTATCAGTATCAATGATATCTACACCTGTCTGTCGCATTCTCCCCGGCAACATTTGCTTGTATCTTGAGTTAATCTATTATTATCCCTTATCTATTCACATGTGTTGGTAAAGTATCGACTCGAGCTTGAATGTTCTAAAGGTGAGCGAGAATCTTCTCGGCGCTAGAATTTTCGAGGCCGAGACCACCCTCCGTCTGAAATAAACTAAGTCATTCATCTACCCAGAGGAAAGGGAGAGGAATTTACGTACGGCAATGAATTTCACCTTGAGGTCGTCAACGATGAGAGCATATCTCTGGGTGCGAATGCCGAAACCTGCACCAGTGAGGTCCTTAGCGAGTCCGAGCTCACTGGACCACTGAGCATTGGGATCAGAAACATAGAGGATCTGTTGGAGAGTGAGTAGCTGCAACGAGCGGCGAACACACTCGACTAGCCTTGTCCGCGAGACCTTCAACGCGACCCCAAGCACTCATGACGAAGGGATCATTAGCACTGAGGAAGATAACGGCATCAACGCCCTTCTGCGTGAACAGATCGTAGTTCTTGATGAAGCCCGGAAGGTGCTCCTGGTGGCAGGTTGGCTAGGTCGCAGATGTCAGGGTGAGGATTTTCACAATGATCACATACCACCACGGCTAGTACTTACCGTGAATGCACCAGGCACCGACACGACCACTACTTTCTTTCCTTTCCACTCAGAGGTCTTGTAGTCCTGAGCTAAATATAGCTTGAGCATTTATTTCATAATCGACTCGCAGTCGAACTTACGAATGCCACAGGCATGCTAGAGGAACAGAGGCATGAGTGATTTGAAGTGAAAACAACTGAACAGCACGCTGACGTGATCTGCGAGCTCGGCTGAATAGGGGACATACTTGAAGGTTCCCTCAGGAATGGTATCCCCAACTTTGATGGAAATTTCTTCCTTGACAACTACTGGAGACATTGGGCTCTGAAGAAAGTGAGAAGAGATGGTGATACTTGAGTGTAGAGAAGTGAGAGATGATGCTTGTACTCGATAATTTTTTCGCTTTTTATACGAGCTCTCCTCGGAATCTGTTACTACTATGACGAATTATGAAAAATCAGGGTCACATGATTGCGATTACTGTGGGTCAGGTCTTGATGAATCTAGGTGAAACTCAAGACCAACAACTCGTAATGGCACATAACGCAGTATCTCGTTCGCTGATAACTACCCGGGTCGCCGATGAGAGGCTTTAGAACATTCGTTGCTGGGTTGAGTGATGGACACCGGGAAATCCAAGAATCCGCTCACGCGTGCTCTGAACCCCCTGGCAAACGGTCGCTAATCAGCCGCCTAAAGATATGCATACGTATATCTCGGAGTTCTTGCTCACGCCACTTTCGCGAGGTACGCGGCTCAGACTTTCAGATCTTCGCGAATCCTGTGCATAAGGGCGAGAATACGGGGTTGGTTGGGTGGCGTCGCTTTACCCGCCTCCTTTGCACCCGCAACGATAACCGCCAAGTCTCAGAACTCGTCCAGTGCGGGCCGGATGTCGGCGATTGCCTCCGTTTTGGAAGTGTCAGTGCCGTAGCATATAAGCACCAGGAATGAGTCCTAGGGACCATCACGGCTCCATCACGTCCATCAACCTTCAGGGAGCTTTGCAAACATAAGCCAAATCCATCCAAGCCACGGGGTGGGCCCTTAACGTCAACGTCTACTAGATCGCTGCCACACTGATGTTTAGCTGGCGCTTGATAAAAGCTCACAAGAAGGGAAATTCTCACCGGGCAAAGTTCAAGCTCCAAAAACTCTCATGAATGAAAACCGATGGCCAAGGATCTTTTCATGGAGATCCGGAAGTCTTCAGAACCCGTTTCATTTTAACCTCCTTGGTGTCAAGAAAGGAGTCTTCTTACCATCAGACCTGCAAGTTACTAACATTCAACAGGATGCACGTCATTCTCGGTCCCCACCAGAAATAGAAGACTCCTATGGGCGCTTCGTTGATTTTCGGATGGCAAAAGGCCCAATTGGCAATTCAATCATGGATGCTCTTTCCTACATTAGTTGTGTTATATTTGTACTTGTCAGTAGTTCGTGATGTCCAAGGGCATGTTCACATCACCCTGGCCGTGATACATATCTTCACACATAAGGTGCTGGAAGTTATTAGGACGTCAGTTGATTTCTCTCCTCATCTTCAACCCACCAATGTGCGTCAGCTCATCCATTGTCAATGGGACCCCCTGGTGACATCCAACCTTACGCTTAGGACACATGCCCTCCAGCCGATCATTCGTCTCGTTGTAAGCTGCAACGGTGAACAGTACAGAGTTGTGGATATCACTGGCGCACCAGATGGTTCGTGGATACGCGAGCGTATATACTCCAAGGTAAAGTATATATCTCCTGGTTGTGCACACCTGCTAACCTTACAGAAGTTGAATATCCCTGATGATTCGCAAGCTAACTTTTCAATATTCCCATCTGAAATCGGCTCGTTTGCTTTGGGTGATCCCTTGAACGACCGAGAGCTGTACTCGCTATGCAGAAAACATGGCGACCCATCCGGAAGCCTGAAGTTCTTCGTTTCAACATCGCCCGATAGACCTCCATCGGGATACGATCCCGGATATAACAGTGACTTAGCATCGGTATGGAGCTCGATCACATTACCCCGAAAATAGCCCGTCAATGGATTATTTGTCCTTCTTTACAGGACATCGTTCGTCTCGATGCTAACTCTCCGCCCGAGCACTCTTAACAACTGCAGACATCCAGGGCTGGATAAAATCCAGATTATGTAGCTTTTGAAACTCGCAGGACACGAAGGCCGAGCTTCGTTATTCAGCAATGGTCTGCCAAAGTGTAAGATTAGTGAATTCCGTAACCATTTTGTAAATCTGTCTCTATGTATACCTTCTAATGAACGACAACCGACAATATCTTGGCATATTTGGCCTTCTCCGGCAATTGTTCCGACTACCTGAAACGAACTTGATCATCAAGCAACACCGCCTCTATGTAATTCATCCTTTCCAGATGGGACTAACTTCAAGATGTGATTGTATAAAGATAGCCCTTTCTTTCACGCACAAGAAAAGATCACCCATCGTGTAACCTACTTCCTATGCATGTGAAGCGTTATGCGCCGACCATGCCCTGCAAATATGCTGGTCAAGTTCCCTGAAGGAATTGTTTGCGAGTGATGGGGAGCCAAGTCCGACAGGCTTCGCTAAGTCGAATGGGGTCTATTTTTTCTATCTCTCTACGGAGCAACTCAAACACGAGGTTGGAGAGGTGAGGCTCGTGGCCTGACCATGTGCAGTTCATTAAATACTTGAAACACTTTCGAAGTGACTTCCATTTCGGCATGGGGATCGGGATTCACACTTTGCTGCGTAAAGGAAGACGAACCGACTCGGATCCTAGTCAGTGTAAGCAAGCGTATTTTTAATCAAGGGAGCCTGCTATTCCTTCTCAGACCAGTGGGGACGCCTCTGGTAAGGGAGTCACGAATCCTTCCCTGCTCATGTTCATGACATCATATGGTGGACTCGGGAAGTCCCCGTTATGTAGAATCCAATCAACATCAGAGCTGCCCTCTCACGCACTTGCAATCATCTGCCTACCTACCCACTTGCACGTCTGCGGTAGGACTGTGTAATAGGTCCTTTGACGATCCCTTTTCGACTGCAGCCGCGTGATAATTATCGGTCAAGAAGCACCTAAGCCCCGTTCCATGCCTTGACATGCATCTATCAGCTGCACAATATCTAAAAGTCTCGATGGCAGCCTCTCCTCCTTTTTCTCATAGAGTTCGCCTCAGCTCTGAGTAAAGGTCCACATATATACTTTCAGGTCGCGTATGTGTGTTCCAAGCGCGCCGAAGGCATGGAGCCCCCCCCCAGCTGAGTTACACGGAGATGTTACCCATAGCGTTTCCGCCTCGGCTTTCCATTCATCACTTTGCCCACAAAACGGGCGCAACAATCGGAAATTCAAGACTTGAGATCACAAGCAATCCCAAGAGTGGTCATCGATACCGAGTCGTGGTATTGAAGTAATTTGCGTTAGGCCGATAGCAGCATACGCCCATTACGAAGGAATAATTTCCATTGCTGAGTGGGTAGTAAAACAGAGCACGATCACGTACACAAAATGTAAACAAGCGTGGGGTGTTTCATGTTGTGAAAGCAGGGATGAGGGTAGGTCGCGGAAGCCACGGCGAGTCGGCTGAAAGTTTCAAGGCGACGCATTGTCATCTAGAGGGCTAACGAATGATATACAGAGATATTCCTAACTCCCTTGCCTGGAACCAAGCATCCAATTCCAGTAGAAGCTCCAGGGCCTCGATCCGAATACGAAGACCGAATGCTTGGATTGATGGGATTGCAGCTTAGGGGCGTTTTATCGCAGCAATAAAAAGGTCACCTACGACAAAGGTATTGTGCAATCGTTTCCAGTGCCAGTCTCCTGAGATAACCAGGCCGACTGTGCTACCTGATCCGTACTCAGGGGATTAACATCTGACGTAGCAGTGGAGGATTGCAGGGAACTAGAAACATTGATAATAAACGAAACGACGGAATTTTCCACGCGAAAAAAAGAAAAAGAGAAAAGAGAAAACTGCATGTGGAAACTAGACATGCATGCGAAAATGCACCGGAAAATAGCTCTGCGTGTAAAATTGAGGGGAAAGTGAGCACGAGTACCTAAGCTGCACCCATATATTTTGGAGTGTCTACTCGTGCTGTGGAATAGCATGAACATCTGAGCTATGGGTATACCTCACATACAGTGTTGTCCTGCCAAAGGTTGTGGGAATATGAAATCCGGCATCATTCCCGACATATCCATATCAGGATGACAATCCTGATGATTGACATACATCTTCAAGGTTTGTACGAGGGCCCTCAATTTCGCATGCAGAGCTATTTTCCAGTGTATTTTTTTCTGCACATGCACGTCTAGTTTCCGCACGCAGTTTTCTCTTTTCTCTTTTTCTTTTTTTCACGTGCACCTTCAATTCCCGCGCGGACATGGGAAGTACTCACCCCTAAGCCAAAACTACAGTAAAATCCATCTATTTAGTGTAGAAACTAATTTTCGCGCGCAAAAAGATATCTCGCGCGGGGCTTTCATTTTATTTTTGTCCCCGTTGGTGCACCATACGCGAAGGCTTCTCATATCAAGGAGTGTTGGTCAATCCGTAAGTTTGAGAATCCTCAGCAAATGATTCTTCTCTCATAGCTCTTCCAAGTTTCCGGAGCCTGTTGGCAAGGGTTCCATATCACCATCACTGGTCCAAATAATCGGATTAGACCCAATAATGGGCCACTTCATTTATAATGTGCGACCGTTTCTACTTAGTGCTGGGCTTAACTTTCACTCCTGCAGGTGTGACCCCAGGTGTCACTTTCACCCCAATGCTGGGTTTATCCTTCGCCCCCCTTCCTCCCCTTTAACCACACCAAACAAGCTAAAGTTAGCACGAGACCCTTCTGAGCAGTGCAAGCAAGTGTTTCAGACTCACGTTGCGGGAGGATCATCTCCCCATCTATATTTGTTAGACGTGACGAGTGATCTTCTAAAGCTTGCTGACGACAATTACAAAGACTCACTTGTCTTCATCATCATCACGAGGCTGCCACTCTGGTGAACTAATTCTTCCGTGTTAGACCTCGTCTGAACTCAATACTAGCATCTTCTGTTGCTACGCGCACCTGGTTCCACAACCAGTATCTTCAGTCGCTGAGCTGAGTTTTGGGGACAGCCCAAAGTCAGTCAATGGCGCCTTCGTGGCCGATATAGAACCGCTCGTGATAGGATGCTCACTCGGTTCCAACTTCGGCCAAGTCTCTGGCGTTATCGTCCAATTCTTTCGTCATAACCGCACTTCAAGAGCCAAGTAATTACCGAGCAACCATGAACAGTAACCACTAATACTCACTTCTCCCCCTTCTCGTCAATTTCTGCCAAGGTTACACCAGCATCGTTATGGCCCATAGTCGTCGTATAGTACAAGGAGGTACCTGGAATAGCGGTGGGGTGGTGGTGGTGGTGGTAGCGATCAAAGAAGGTCTCGAGTTACGTTGATCAAGCTTTTCGCATGAGATTCATATGGCCAGTGGGGATGATGTGCTATCTGACACTTTGGAATGATTCGGATTTCATGCCCTTACAAAGGATAGCCACAGAGACTGATGGGTTCATGCACATCATCATTACGTGTGACCCCGTCGAATGCTTTTGAAGAATAGAAGCCAGTGGTATCAGCAGGCCGTGCGACTACAGATTGAACCTGGGGCGGATTGAGACGTTTCCTAACTCGTAATGGCCGGCCACTACATCACACGTACGCTCTCAGTGGGCACCGAATGTCAACAAAAATGATATCTAGATTGATAGTACAATTAATTGAGGGACAACCCATGGGCATCTTTCTGCTTTTGATTTTTAACTATGGCATTATGAAGAAGAGATATGTAAATTCATCCGTTCACCCACGTCTAACCCATCATCGGTCATGAACGCTTTCAAGCCGAAAGCTTCTTGCGCAAGAGTGCTTTGAGAGTCTCACCGTCCTCAGCGAACTTCTTGATACCCTCGTGTAGCTTATCGAAGGCCATCTGGTCTTGCAAGAGCGCCCAGCGGAACTCGGGCTCGTTATCGATGAAAGAAACCTTGGGGATAGGTTGTGCTTGCGCTGCTTGAATTGGATATCAGGTTATGTTAGGGATAACCGGCAATCAAGCGCCGAAACCAATAACGCACCAGCGTTAGAGTCAAGCTTTTTCGGGACGGGGTCCGTCGAGTTCCTGAGTTCCTCGAGGAGGGCAGGGGAGATGGTGAGGAAGTCGACACCAGCAAGAGCCTTGATCTCGCCAGTCTGACCATATACGTTAGCGAGATGTGAAGGAACATGTCATCAGATCTTACGTTGCGGAAGGAAGCACCCATAACGATCGTCTTGTAGCCGTGCTGCTTGTAGTAGTTGAAGATCTTCTTCACGGATTGGACGCCAGGATCCTCATCACCCTCGTAGTTCTTTCCAGTGGCCGTCTTGTACCAGTCGAGGATCTAAACACACATTGATCAGCAAAGCGTTTGAGGCAATGATGCCAAGGACACATACACGGCCGACGAAAGGCGAGATCAGGGTAACACCGGCCTCAGCGCAAGCGACAGCCTGACCGAAACCAAAGAGAAGGGTTAAGTTGCAGTGTATCTTCTCGTCCCTCTCCAACTCCCTAGCGGCTTGGATACCCTCCCAGGTCGAGGCAATCTTGATCAAGACACGGTCTCTGGAAATACCAACAGACTCATAGAGAGCGATCAACTCCTTAGCCTAGATAATCATAATCCAAGATTAGACTATCACAAAAGGAAACTGGGGAGGTATGACGTCTGGAGTCGGGTAGCTGACTCACCTTTTTCTTGGTGGCTTCCTTATCGAAGGAAAGGCGAGCGTCGACCTCGGTGGAGACACGGCCGGGGATGATGGCGAGGATCTCCTTACCGAACTCCACGAGCTAAAGCCATCGGTGTGATCATCGATACAATGGAGTGACGGAGCGTAACGAAATACTTACGAGCCTATCCATGGCGGCGTTGGTCTGGTTCTCGAGGTCACCACCCTTGCTCTTGGCGAACTGAACAGCAGCATCAATGAGGCGGGCATAGCCAGGTTTGTTGGCAGCGGCCAAGATCAAAGAAGGGTTGGTTGTAGCATCCTACAGAACACACTTAGTACACTCCTGCGTAATAACTTATTGACGGTGTGTTATTACCTGGGGCTTGTAAACATCGATGGCTGCAAAGGGATCACTGGTCAATACGAACCCTCTTAGTCACAAAGCCGAACAAGACTTACACTCGAAGTCGCCAGAGTCCGAAACGACAACGGTGCCGGTTTTCTTAAGCTGTTCAAGAGAGGAGGTCATGGTGGTTAGAGATCAAGTTATGCTTGGAGGCAGTAATATACTTGACCCAGGATCATGACCAATTAATAAGTGTCATGCTGCTCTGTCACGTGCTCCCATATCCATTTCTCGCCGAATGTTGGGTGCCCTCGGAATGAGCAGTTTGTGGGAGTCCAAGAGTAGCCCTCAGTAACGCTTAGATGCATCACTCCCGTTTGGAAGCACATTCCTAGTGGCCCTGGGTGATATCGCACATTAGAAGCCCACTCATCAAGGATTCCAATGAAACAACATCCAAAGCGAACGTGGGTACCATTTACTTGATCTTAGCCTCGTCCGACAACCCAAGGGAAACTTTGCGATGTAACCATGTTTATCCGATCCAGTAAGTGTACAGTTTTGCATCTCAGCAGCGTATATTAAATAACGACACAGCGGAGAAGGTCCGTGCTCAATCGATTAAGATGCTGACACACACTGATTATCGGTGATGGGCGATTGGACGAGATGGGATCAGAGTTTCACAAACCTCTACCAGATCATAGGTTAAAGAAGTTGACAGGACCGGTGTTGCACAAACCCAAGAACTGATAGATTACCAAAACGGTAGCAAATGGCGATAAAACGCGAAACAGTATTCTGATCCTGGCAATTTCGTAGCCGCGCAATTACCTTGTTGCTACTAGTGTTAATTTATCACTTGGTGGACACTGATGAATATGCGGTGGCAAGTCAAATAATCGACACTGAATGGGCCGGTGTAATAGAGAAACACCCGTTGCGTGGTGTCTCAGAGAGATCCCAGGCGCTCGAGGTGCGGATGGATCAAATTGCCAAGGCTGGAGCAAATTCAGTGGCATTTATAAATTTTTGTTGGTACACCTCGTGGGAAACAGTGTCGTGTGACACTGGCGATGGATGGATGTCGGACTGTGACGTTTGAAGGCGACACGGCTGGCGTGCGGCTTTCCTGGGCTTACCACACCTCGGAGACACCATGCTTCACTGCTCACGGATATCCGTCACTCGCATTCTAAAAATCGTGGAGGCAAAAGACAACTTTGGGTTCGAAACACTATTTCGAAACTCATACGTACACTTTTACAGCTGGACATACATGGACGTTCGCGCCCTATTAGCAATAGTAGTTGACATTGTTGTTGGCGACGAGGTACGAGGAGACGCCTAACAGATGTGAAATGACTGTCAGCGATGAGATCTTTGTCATGGAGAGTCACGGTCTCGACAAGCAAGGGGTTTCATATGGGCATGCCCCTGGCAATCTTACTGTTATGTCCATAATCATTGAGATATTGGGATGCTGTTCAATATTGTCTAATGCACCATAAATCCCTTGATATCAGAATCTGGTTGATTAAGATGATGATAAATTGAGTAAGAGCGATAGCGTGACGGAGCCTGCGAGATGAGAGGTAGGCTCAATTCAGACTTTATGACCTTCAAAGTATTTAATAAACCAAAGGTACTAGCTACCATGACATCGATTCGTTTTGATAAAAGAGAGGTGTATGATGATTTGAAAGATTGGCTGAGAGTTTCGAATGGACATTTCCCAACAACGATAGGATACGATCCCCAGCCGCCATCCGAGTCGTAGAAGTATATAGCACTCACGGTCATCAAGAGGTGTCTAATGTCCATAAAGCCCGGATCAAGATAGCACTGCAGCATTGATGGCCCTTATTAACTTTCTTACCTGAATCTGAGTTATCAGTACCATTCTGATAGAGGTCCGCCGTTTTCAGCACTATACTAGCAGTATTAATCAATCGTTTTGTGCTTGATTCCTATGTACATGCGATCTATGGCCTCCCACTCTTAGGTCCAACGGCCACGTATTTCCGATACCGGCATCAGTTATGTTCCAAATAAACCCGTTACTCTCAAGCTACAAGAAATCGGGTTGATTGATTCCCCTCCTGTCAATAAATCCCGATACCACTGGGTATCTCGGACATGCGCTGGACCACTAGCTAAGCGACACGTGAGCTTCCTTACCATGCTGAAATAACACAAGAACACCTTTCCTGACAAAGCCAGCTATCCTGCCGCTCTTTCGGATTGAGCAACCCTGATCGGTGGCAGATGGAACTAGACGATCCTCTGGGGTGTACGCAATTGGCAGATCATGTCAACGTCCTTCGGAGCTTTCCACCCTTTACATTGCCGTTGACTCACGCACGATACGGAGGTGAAGTAACTGCGGCTCATAATTATGCTCATAAGCCGTCCCAGGTCTTCGGCACGGCAACAAGGAAAGTAATGAGTGAAAAGTCCTTGAGAAAGGGGAAAGCAATCGCCACATATCTGTCCGACTTAACTTGAGAGAACGATAGATTGTCGACGCCGACCAGCGGCGGTAGGCGATAGCCTCTCCATATAAAAGGCCCTAGAATCATAGACCATTACAGTGCCGGGGGCTGCCCGTCCGGATCTTTGCATTATGTCCATTTAGGAAAGGAGGAATCGGTTTGTGGGGAGGGAGAAGGCGTCATGGGTTTCTCCGTCAAGGCCGGTACCTGTCCTAGATGTGCAGGGAGCGAAAACAGGAATATTCTGATTTGTGCTGTACGGAATATTGGGAGGGCTATGCTAGGCGGGTGCTGTGTTAATAGCTTCGATAACGTCAAGAGCAGATATTTGCCCTTGCTTACTCTGATGTTCCTCTTTTTCTCAGAGACGATGTATTCATCCATCTTCCGTTGACCAGATTATCAGTTTCAAAAATTCTTGGAACGCTCACGCATCGGGAATACAACCGCCGACGACAGACCTCTATGACATGCTTGGATTTTGACTTTTGACAAAAATAGGATAAGCGATGTTCGCGTGACCTTCATCATCAATAGCCATCTAATAAGGAAACTAGTAATCTACGATTTTTGGCATTGCGACACATACAGTGTACAGCCCCCGAGTATCAATATCATGGCACGTCAACGAAGATCGTAGTCATTTAGTCATTTTGTGCAAGTGAGACGGGAGGGATGGGTTGAGATGACTGGGTTGACTGAGCACAGGTACAGCCGTTATTTGGCTTGCTGAAAGGGAGTTCATTGCCCTCCTGCAGGGAAGGAGATAATATTGTTAACACCGCAGTGTGCATATATGTAATTGATATTTGATTTATTGCACATAGCGCCGTGCGTCTACGGAAGCGACGATGATGAAACGGGAACAAAGTACGAATATCAGGATCTTTATCCTCGGTAACGGGGAATTGGAAAAGGTGCTGACGGCGGGAGGAAGAGTCTGACGGTGGATTAACCCCCTGCACAGTCGTGACGCATATAAGGATTCGGCATCAGCGCTGTTCCGCCGCCTCCGGTGATAACTTGACCTTGAAGTAACTTGTTTATTGGCACTAACATTGTAGATCTGTCTCCTTTGGCATTCTGGCGTCTCCTCTCTGCCGATCTCTGTTGAGCGATAAGTGTAAGGCTGGATCAAGATAGCTGAAGCTCCTCATGGCATATGGCTGCGAGGGCGGTAAAGGCCTGGTTACCATGACTAGATCTGACTTACTAACGTCAGGAGTGACTGTATTTGTCTCCGACGGGGCTCGCCTTGCAGTAGGAGAGCTATTATGTGGCATCTAAATCTGGTTCCTTTGAGACTGCTTGCGAGATGTTAGCCCCTGGTTGCACCTATTAAAGCGGGGCAGGGATGGGGTTGTGAATCATAAGTTGTTTTTCCCTCTGCCCCCTCCCAAGCTCAGAGGCTGTACCCTCCAACGGTTTGCGAGCTTTTGTGCCTTTTGCTTGAGACTCACGATCCTACCTACCATGTCGAGACATCATCATCACCCTTACAAGGGCTCCGCCTATCCTACCTCGACGCGGTCAATGAGTCCGCCTATCATCACGTTGTACGATGTGCCTGGGCATACACCACAGCCATGGGCACCTAATATCTGGCGCATTCGGTGATATTTCTTCTCAAAACATCACCCAATGATGTTAACCAACTTTAATTAGATTTATTCTGAATTTCAAGCGGCTACCGTACAAGACCGTCTGGGTGGAGTTCCCAGACGTCGAGACGACACTACGGT
Organism: Podaxis sp. AQ795752; assembly: GCA_018524425.1. Classification (NCBI taxonomy): domain Eukaryota; kingdom Fungi; phylum Basidiomycota; class Agaricomycetes; order Agaricales; family Agaricaceae; genus Podaxis; species Podaxis sp. AQ795752. The sequence goes on along the minus strand of JAEUWK010000908.1, from coordinate 5,211 downwards.
CGATTAACGCGCCTCCCAGCACTGTACGGAGCGACGGCAGGCCGGTATATACGCTTCCTGTCATTGTGGATCCAACACGGAATCCGATGGCGCCAGAAGTGCTCTCGAATACGAACCACATTGCAGAGTACCTCGAGTCGGCGTACCCAGCACGTCCTGTCTTCCCTGAAGGTTCGAGAGCAATGCAAACATTATTCGTGCACTACATCCAAGAGGTGTTCGCGAAACCTTTGCTGCCAATAATGATACCGCTGAGTCATCAACAGCTTCCTGAACGGTCTCGGTCTCATTTCCCGCCCTCGCCATATGGGACAAGCGGGAGTCATGGGGGAATGCAGATGTTATCTGGGCCGCAGCGGGAGCAGGCATGGATGGCTGTGAAAGAGCAATTTGATTTCTTGGCTATGATTTTGGATAAGAATGCGGGGGACGGGGACGGGGTTGTTGCAATGGGGCGAGAGGTGTCGTATGCGGATTTTGCGCTATGCTCGGTGTTGATATGGATTGAGCGGATGGCTGCGCACGACGGGTGGGCTCGGGTGCGGACGTGGAATAATGGGCGGTGGCATAGGCTGTATGAGAGGTGCCGAGAGTACATGGATGAACTGTAGATGTGCAGTGTGTGTAGTGTTTGATATGTAGTTTAGTTATTTATGTGATCTGTAGCTAGTTATATGATTTGTAGTCTAGTTATTTATGTGATCCGGTTCCATCACCCTTGTCACTCACCACATGGGCACAGAGCCATGACGGCGTCCTCTTCCTACTGCTCGCCGTCCTCCTCAGCAGTAACCATCCCTACTCCCGGAAAATCCATTCTCAAACGTCCACCACCCCCTCAACAGTCTCTCTTTTCCCGTATAACTAAGTTCTTGCCCTCGGCCAATCAGCAGCAGAGCAGCCACCAGACTGATGATGAGACGAAGCCGCTCAAGCGCGCCCATTTTATTCTCCCAGAAATAGCTATCGTCTATCCGATATCCTCCGTTAATCCTCCCTCAACACCATCCCTCAAGGACGAAAAAAGGGCCATCGAGGATAGAGAGTACGAGCGCCGGCGCCGGGTCGTCCGCGGTCAACCCAAAAGCCCCGGGGCAGAGCCTGAAGGATGGTGGAGCATGGAAAAGGTTGAATCATTCTATCGCGAGTGCTGCGCGGGTTGCGACGAGGTTCCAGATCCTGCAATCAGTGCCGCATTCAAGGTTGGTGCCATCCATCTCCAGTCCAAACCATCGATACTGACTACGTATCAATTAGAATGCATCACACACCCATCCTCGTACTCTTGATCTTTCAGGTGTACAGTTGACTCTGACGTCTGCGTCGGTTCTGTCAGATGTGTTTATGATAGAGTGGGGCTTGCGCAAGGTCGTGTTCCGGGAGTGTGATCTGGATGAACACGTATGTCATTTCGTGTCTCTCAGCACCTTTGTTTACGCGATGCACAGATTTTGAAACCTATTCTACATTCACTCTTGATTCCAGGCACGCTTTCCTTTCTCTCTGTTGCCTCCAATCGACGTCTCAAGACCCCGGGGTACCGGCTCATTGGCGCCTATGTCAAGAAAGCCAAGAGTCTGCGATTTCTTGATCTCGCCCAGAATTCCCTTGACAAGAAAGCTATCGAATACATCGTGGCCGCGCTTGAGACTCCACCGGAACAGGGATTAGAATCACTGCGCTTGGATGACTGTTCATTACGGCCAGCTGCACTCGAGGCACTCTGTGCGTATTGCCCTAAAAAGACGATGTTTCAATGATGTTTAACAGCTGGACAGGCCGAGCAGTACGCACGTCTTCGCTCAAACACATATCGCTGCGGCATAATCGTCTCAGCTCTACAGCCGGGGTTGCATTGGCTCTCATGATACGGGACTATCCAGACACAATGCCCAACCCAATTCCAGTCTCGCCTACACCCTCCAGCGCAGGGACACCCGTATCATCTACCACATCGTCACCAACGATGTCCGTATCAAGTCTGCCACCGGTGACGTCTCCCTCTGGCACACCTGTCACTGCACTACCACCTCCCCCAACGAAGACTGGGCCAGTTTTGCCACCACCGCGACACCCTTTGCAGAATCCGGTGCAAACGACCTATACGCCTTATATACCCCGAAACAAGAGACGTCCTGGTGCTGGTACTACAGGATCATCAAGTCCACTTTCAGCTACTGGGCAACAAATACCGATTATCACTTCGTCGTCGCAGGGTGGTGTGACGATGAGGCACCCTGTACCCGCGCCTTCCGCCGTCTTGGGCTTAAGTCTAGCACATGGGCATGCATCTGGACATGGACACGTGAAACAGGATGGTTCGGTTGGAGTTGGGTCAGCGGGGAGGCATGATACAGGACCGAGTGCAGCATTATTAGATCGTGTGAGGGCGCTGGATGCGTTGCCTCGCCTTGGAGCGCTGCGGACGTTGGATTTGAAGGGAAATGATTTACGGGTAAGCTCTTGTTTTGGTTTTCTCCGCGGAATGAGCGGCTGTTGACGTGGTTTGATCTGGTCCTGTATTCTGTATTGTGGCGTGGCGTTGGATGGGAATTGGTTGTGGTTGCGTGGTGATGATGCGTGTGGGTAGACTGGGATCACGTATCTCGCGCAGGTGCTTAAGCGTAATCGGACGCTCAAGTTGTTGAATTTGAGTGAGAATAAGTTGGACGTACCATGTTTGGTTGCTATTGCGGAGGCTCTCGTGAGTTGTCACACGACTCAGGTGTGGGGGTAGCATTAACACTCATGCATCGACAGAAATATAACTCCTGTTTGGAGACGCTGGATATGAGCAAGAACCCATGTTCAGGGCCGAATCTTGATGGCGTATGCCTTTGACTCTCTCTTTCCTGCCCCTCAAGCTTATCCACTCTATCTTTACAGATCCAATCCCTGCGTACAGCATTCACACTCAACACCTCCCTCAAAAGGCTCTTCCTCTCGTCCACACACCTCACCTCCGCCGGCGCAATCGCGCTCGCGGAATTCCTACCCGAATCCACATCTCTCCTCCACCTCGACCTGACGAACAATGCGGTAGATCTGGCGGGGGTCATGGCCCTCAATTCGGGATTGAAGAGCAACCACGTGATGAGATGCTTGGATTTGAATATCCCACCTGGCGATGAGAAATTTGCCAAGTGTGTCACTCAAATCAGTCTTTTTTATTGTTATAATTGTGATGGCTGATTTGTGATCTGGTTTATTTCGATTTCAGGATGTGTCGAGAGATTTTGAACACTTGCATACGCAACACTGAAGAAGCAGAACGGAACTCGAAAGGAACTGGTTCAGCTCCGTCGTCGGCTATTTCGGAGACTTCCGCTGGCGCTGGTAGGACTGAGTCACAGATCGTGAGTGGGAAGGGGCAGAAGAAAGGGGTATGGGGGCTGATTGAGGAGAGTGAACTCGCGAGGTCTATAAGGAAGGATGAAGAGAAGAAGGTATGTTTTTTCATGTTTTCATTTTGTTATGGGTTTGTTCACGAGGGTGTTGTAGATCGAGAATGACGTTGTCACTCGCGCACGGGGATGCATAGCTCAACTCAATGCACTTATCTCTCCTTCACCCATTCCATCTTCACCTTTACTCTTGTCACCAACTACACCCGTTTCCGGAACGCCCATGACGCCTACCACCTCTGTCATCAAAAAGAAACAGACCCTAGAAGAAATAACGACCACTGGTGGTGCGATAATCGTTGAACTGCGTTCAGCGATCCAAGAGACCGAGGATCCATTGCGGTTACAAGAGCTATTAGGCGTGAACGACGAACTTGTATCTTTGCTCAAGCAGTCTATGTCGCTTGGTGGTGGCGGCGAGGGTGTCGGAAATGGCGGGGCATTGGGGGGAAGGCCAAAGTTGGTGCTGCAGGGATTGGGGCTGTCGCTTGACGGTAATTCCGATGGAAATGGTAATGAAGCTAAACCGCTGAAAAAGATAGAGGAGAGTGATGATGATGCTAATGTTCCTGACCCTCCTGATGTAGGTGTTGGCGTTGTTGATGCAAGCGCAAATGGTGTTGCTGGTCATGGTGCCCCGGCAGAAGGAGTGAAACAGGATGAGGATGAAGAAGAACCAATACCTACAACACCACGTATAGACAAGGGCAAGGGACGAGCGGAGCCGGAAGAGGAAGAACCAGAGAAGGTGTTGAGCCCGTCTTACGTTATTGATTCGGATGATGAAGAGGAGGAGGGTGGAAGGTACGATATTCCGGAGGAGATTGCGGCGCTCATGCCATCGCCTACTGAACGGTATGTTGTGGCCTTCGAGTTTCAAGCTCAAGGAACAGTGTTTGACCTATGTTTGGTGATGCATACAGGTCGCGAAGTTGGGTCGCTGAGGAGGGAGAGATATTCCGGAAGGGAACAGTGCTCCTTGGGCCGGAAGAGTTGGAGGGCGAGTATGCGGGCGAGGAGTTGCGCAAAGAGGTCCGCGTTATCCTACATCTTTCATTGTTCTCTTGACTCACTTAGTCGTATAGCTACTCGAAGCAATGGTTGAACGTCCACCACCCCGCCCAATCCACGATGAGTTCGGCATGGAGATTCTACTTGGTCCAGGACTCGACAACCTCGATCCCACACCAATAAACGCACCCCTGTCGCCTCCACCACCCTCAGTCGGAACGCCGACCACTCATAGTCCCTCGTTTACCAATAATGGATTTGGTCTGGGGAGTCCTGTGAGCGAGCAACAACAGAAACCACCGCCAAAACCCTATATCCCACGAAGGACCTCATCGGCGTCGACAGCATCCAATTCGATTATGGGTGTCATCTCGCCTACGTCGGGCAATGGAGGTTCGTCGAATTTTGGACACCAGTCTCCTGGTGGTGGTGGTGGTAATGGGGCGGCTTCGCCCGTGGTTGGACCTGATGGGTCGCCGAATGCACTTGCGCATGTCCCGATGTTTGTGAAACGGACAAGGTCCCTGGATTTGAGCAGTTCGGTGTCCGGCTCGGGATCGGCTTCTAGTTGAAGAGAGAGACCGGCGTGCTGATTGCAGGGAAGGTAAAAAGGATTTGGATAGGTCTTTGTCTGTTTCATTTGAGGTTGAGGATATCATTTTAGTAGCACTTAGTAATTCGGTAGTATCTACATCTTTCTACATTCATACATTAGTTTGGCGTAGCTTTGGATAACAAAGGGTTTGGATGTGTAAAATAAGGTGGATTGTGAGGTGGGCGGAGCAGTCCAACACCA
>JAEUWK010001457.1:25495-53735 GCA_018524425.1 Podaxis sp. AQ795752 | reverse complement strand
GGCCGGTATTAGAAGGACCCAGACCGGACCTCGTCGCTTTCATGATGCTGTTCTAGCACCGCGAGTGCTTGCTCAATGTGACCAACCGCTTTGAGTCGATCATCAGGGGTATTCCGAGCAAGACTGATGGAGCATAATCCACGAAGCCATCTAGCGAACTTTTCGACAGATATGGAGTTGTGCTTCAGCCTTGCGCATAATATGGCCTGAAGTATGGTGTTAAGCGTCCGAGATTCCGCCAAGGGATTGTAATATACCTCTAAGCATGTGTATAAGACTGATAGATATCAGCCTGTGAGATATACAGCGCGCAAAAAGGCATTTTGAAGGACAAGGAACATCGGCGCACCGTTGATGGGACACTCCTTCTCCGACCACTGTTACAAATGCAGATGAAGCATCATCGAAGTAGGGGTTAAAACACACCAGGATATCAGCGATTGCTTCGAAGGTGTTGGTAGCCAATCCCCCTGAATCAACAATCTCCTATCAACAAACAGAATGTTATGATTGTCTCAACTGCGTCATGTGGGAGAGACTCGAAGAAAAATACCCCAACAACCGCGGAAACTCGATCCCAGTCCTTGAGTTGGACCAGAAAATCCGTTTCGAAGACTCGAAGCGTGTGGACGAGGTACTGGACGTGTGCAACAGAGTCGTCTTCTGTTACCTTGCTCCCGTTGATGATTCTATCTATTCTGTTCTTGGACGCGTTGATTTCCGCGGCGATGGAGAGTAATCTTTCCTGCTAAACCGGAACAGAGCAGTGAGAATCAGATGGACATTGAAAATAGCCGGTTTTTCGCACATCAACCGATCCGTTTGATGTCATTGTCTCACGGACCGAAAAAACTCGGTGAGAGAAAGGATGAGCGACACTCCGGAACAGTTCACGGGAAAGCGAAGGTACCTCGAGCAGATACTGCGGCAAAAGAGGAGTTCATGATATAGAGAGCAGCTTCAGGATCCATATCCGCTGGCGAAGCGTTGCAGTAAGCTTCGAGCAACTAGACGTGCGATAACATCAATTGGTACGAAATAGCCCGCTGTCGTCGCACTAAGTCCACACTTGCCTCTCGCGATATGTCAAATAACTCCGCAACGCGTTCTTCACAATTGCTCCATTCGGAACAACCTTGGACAGCACAGTTGTAAGCAGTTCGCCAAAGCCACGATACGTCTTTCGCAATCAAGGGAAAAGATTTTTTAGCGGCAGCGGTTTCCGTAAGGATCTTGGCTGTATCAAATCCGTCGAATAGCACCCATCAGCGTATACAAGCAAAGTTGGAAATTCTTAAGTAGCACCCACCTGTTCGGAAGTGGCTTATCACGGTGTCCGTCAGAACCGGTCTATAGGAGGATAAAAACAATAGGGGTTAGCCAGCGGGAAAATAATACGCACTTGTTAGCGACAGGTTCCAGAAGGAGCTTCAGTGCTATCTTGATGATGCAACGAATCAGCGTCATCGCTTCCACGACTGCCTCGTTATTCGCTCCAGCCTTGAGGGTGCTAAGAAGGGCTTCCAAAGCCGAAAGTAGAATGGGTTTCATCTCTAAATTGTGTGATATTTGCGTGGCGAGCAGTAGCATCTTGCGGTCAAAGTCCGGAGCCTTTTGCATATTTCGGATTGCCATGATAGCTTTGAAGTGACGGCATGAGTAACGAGGCCAAACTAGGATATGGTACGTGGCACACCATCATCATCCAGTCCTGTGATACATGATACGACTAGTTTAGCACATCACTGAGTACATGAAGTAAGAGCCAAAAGCAGCTTGCCTTGATGAATGGCGACAAGGAAACTGACATAGTTAGTTGCAGCTTCGTTGGCGGGGCAACGGCGGATCACCGTGGAGGCTCTAGCGTATTCCTTTTGCTCGATATAACATAAGGCGGCCTTTCTCAAACATTTGGAAAAGGTCGCAGAAGATTTCTCCTTGAATAAATGATGGGTCCCAGCGAGGAACCAATCCGCGGCTTGTGACCATCTCTTAGCTTGGTAATGGCGGTCACCATATTGCCAGATCAACTGCATCCATGAAATCGGGCGCTGAGAATGTATTCTTGTTGTTCAAAGACGTACCGTGAGGCATGCTGTACTTGGTGTACTTCGGAGTTCCACCTCGGATTCAAGGACGGCTGCAGAATTCCCAATGCAGTTACTCGCGGAAGATCCCTGTATCTAGGGTCACGTACATGTGAATGCGGCGTCGAGTGTCTTCATGGCACGAGCGTGGTCATTGTCCTTCGCACAGTGGAATATCAAAGACAGGAGTAACCGGTCAACGCTGTCCGACCCTGTTCCCTGGCAATGTAAGGCTTGTTGCAGACAAAGTTGATTGACAGCGGTAACGAGAGGGCTGGAATTGGGCAGCCAGAATTACAACACGTCATCAGTCTACTAACTCCGACCTCAATTGATGAAAAATATGTACTTACAAAGGAGTTAGAGTTCTCATTTCTTGGAGAATGCTACGTTGAGAACGGCTCAGATGATGAGTGGTTACATAAATCAGAGAGAAAGCTGACTCTGTGATATCTATTTCCGACATTTTCATATGATTGATTATTGACTTAAATGCTGTAGGATCCAGTTGGAGCGGGAGAATTTCGAGCAAGGCAGTGGCGAAAGATCGACTAACCATCAAGGAGAGCATTATCCCCTGCGGCTCTTCTCTTTAGAATGGCTAATCTGAGCCATCGGAGGTCCTGATACTCGGAAGATCCCTGAACAGCCATTCATTGATCTTGACATGAGCGGGTAGGAGGGAGCTCACTTGATCAGTTGGGGAATCTATGGATGGGATTAGTTCATCTAACGCAGCCTCGGCTTGGTCATAAGCCCCATCCAGGAAGTAAGCTCTTGCTGTGCAAGTCACGGTAACAGCAAGATCAGGATCAGTAAACAAGCAGTGGAACATGCTTCATTGACAGACCCAGCGTTCTTAGCAAAGAGATCTGGAACATCGAACCCGTTGGTGCGCATGATAGGAAGAAAGCCATTCCAAAACATACTTTCAATTCTCGCACGTCCGGTGCCGTTGCTTCTTCAAGGCGGTCTGCTATTTTGAAAGCGTTCCGCAGCCAATCTATGGCGTTTGACGGTTTAGTCCCGCTGCGCTCCTCTTGACTTTTCAATAGAAATTTTCCTATTTGATAGAGTTTATGGATCAGAAGCTTTTGCTGGAGGTGGTAATCGTAAACCATCACGTTTCACAGAATTATTTCGGGAATGCTTACGTCGTGGGGAGGTAGAAGGGCGAGGCGTTGATCATCATCTGCATATACCAAATGAGAACCAGTCGGACCAATATGCCAGACCATATAAAAACTTGCTCATAATCATCTGCGAAGTGTATTCGGCGACAGTATAGTTTCCTTCCTTCCAGGCCTGAACAAAGGAGAGATCAGAGCTAGCGTAACATCTATGTCCATACATACTGCTTCCATTCTACTGGAGAAATAGACGATTGTGGCACATGCAACAGATTGTTGGTGGATTTTGTCCGAAACACCGACGGCCCTCAACATCTCTTCGTACTGCGAATAGAGAAGGGTTGGCTAAGTTGAGAATAACAAAAGGGCCAGACCAACTTTGGCAGCTGCCGTTAAGATGGTAGCCGCCACATTGTTCTTTCCGACTTCTGCGTACGGTTGCATTAGCCCTGATTTTCTTAGGGGTCATCACCAAGGACATACCCGAAAGGGCGTTTCCTGCCTTGCTAGCAATCCGTAAAATATGAACAAGAGCTAGAATGTGTCAATGAGGCGTTCTTGGACTCTCAGGAGTTATGATGATGCCTACTCTCGACGCCCGGCTTCAATTCCAGCCCTGCTTCTATAAGACGAAATGCTGCAAGTCTGACTGCATGCCGAGAATAGCGTATTAAACGTCCGAAGTTGCCTAAAAGATGTATACCTCGGCGGGACCACACTTACGGGCAGCGACCAGAACCAGGTTATCTGTCGGAAATAAGCGGATGAGACCAGATATGTTCCACAGATCAACGCCTGGAAGATATGTGGTTATCATTAAGTTAGCCATCACCAAAACTGGATAATGATCAGCATAATTGTTCAGAGAACATTGCCTGACCTTCCTGATCTAGGTTGTCAGCGAGGTGATTCCAACTATTATCTGACCTCGGGCGTTGTTCTGAAAAGCTTTCTGCGAGAGAAGCGATCTGGTGTAGATTTTGTATCAAAGAAGGCCGATTCGGCATATCACTGTCGTTGAGGTGGGGTTTGGTCTTTACAAGGAGGTCTGAACACGCTGAGGTGATTAACGGCATGAAGGTAAGGCGCTGGTTCCACACTGCACCGATGATGGAGTCATAAGTCTGTTGAAGGTTTGACAAGGACTTTTTCTTCCGTGCCGACATTGCTCTATACGCGCCTAGGCAATGTGTCAGGATATATGTGGTTGTAAGGGATGAAATCACGCCGTCTGAAGTATGCATGGCTGTGACATGACGCGACAAGCACGTGACGGCAGAGCTGGGCTGGTTCAGTTCTGCAACACGAATACCGCGACATGTCACAGCGAACCAGACGGTATTGTCCAGGCAAAACTAGGTGTGAAACTCAATCATGGACAACAACCATCTGAACTCAACGGAGCAACTCAAGTTGGGGCTGCCTCCTGACGCAGAGACTCGCGTCATCAAGGTATCACCTTGCTCGCTCCTCGGCTTTCTCGTACACGTTCCGACTGACCTATCATCGCCCTTGCGAGCAGGAAGCTCGGAAGGAGGGTATCTTCGCAGGACTCACTGGCGGACTTGCGTCAGGCAAGATATATTATTCCCTTATTCCAGATTCGGTTAGTCAGGATGACTAATTTTCTTTCGCTTTCTTTTTTTTTCGCTCTCAATTTTATCCTGACGACCGCTTTGTGGATCCACTTTCTTGCGATCCAGCCGTTTTGGGAGCGAGACTGTATCGTTTCAATAGAAACAAGACCATCATTTGCGGAATTCGTAAGCATTTCGGTTTCTTTTTTGATCTGCAAAAACAAACCGCAATACCTTTTTTACTCCGTTCGCGCACTCATCAACAATCGTAGTCAGTGGCGTTCTTTCCGGATATCTGTTCACCCAGGTAAGTCTGTGTGTCATGATGTGCCTAAATAATTCATATCCATGGAATCATCTTGCCATCTACCTTCTTCTTGCTACGCTTCATCGCCCGAAGTCACCCCGATCTTTGTTCTGCACAGGTTTTGTCTATTGTTTGGGTAACCCTTACTCACCTCCGTTCCATATCTAGGCGTTCACATCAACAGCACTGGCACAACTTCGCGCAGAAGAGGCACGCCAGCGCAAGGAGCTTGACCAGGTTTCCAATATCGAAGCCGTCATCCACTCCAGTTCCAGTGCCAACCCTAAATAGGCCTCGATACACCCATCAAGGGAAGCTTCCAGTAGATGACTCACCACAGCATTTCCTTGCATCTAGTTCATATGTTGTGGTGTTAATCTATTATGTAGCCATACAACCCTGTATGAGAGAAATATGGCATTCGCCCGTTTGGGGGATATCAAGTGCTCCAGAGCACCACCACCTTTTCGGCCCTTCGGCTGTTGGTGATAAGACTCCCCTATGTTGACATGTGCGAATCGATAGGCTGCATGGTCAACCTTGGATCCAGCTACCCATGAGGCATTTCATCCGGTGGTCATGGAACCCTCACTGCACCCGACCTTGTCGCCCGGCTCCAACCCACAATCAGATCTGAAGAAAGTGGGGTATGTACGGCATCTCTCTGACCTTCTACATCAACTTTGGATGAACAAGAGCAACTACAACAGCTAGGCGGCCATTCTTTCTCAGTCATGTTATATCGGTGGCACAAAGCTACTAACTTCTGATTCATCGTTTGAGCGGTCTTCATGCGATCAAGCAGGGTGCTCGCGCCCATCTATCTTCTGATGAAAAATGAGGGAACTGAATGTTGGTAAGACCTGTTGACTGAACTGCGACTTATGAGGATAGCTCTCGCTGTCTCCTTTCTTGTCCAGGTACAGGTGGGCGCCCTTCCCCCTTCGCACGGGTGTCCCTATGCTCTGCATGGCTTGCTACTTCAGCCGAAATGTCATCGCAGGATCAAAAATCTCATCATTGCAAAGGATTTTCTCTGCTCCGCCGCATCGGTCACCGTACTCGATTGTTGAAAATAAATGTTGATAGCCCTCGTTTCGTGGAGGAAGTATGCCGAGCACAAAGGTTACTGCGCCGCATGGAATTCGGAGAAAGGGGGGGAACGGCACAAACTTCACCGCCTTGAGGACCCCATTTGTTCGCCAACTTTGCTCCAACGGCGGCTCTTTGGAGCTGTGGCATACGGGAGTCTTGTGTCAGATCGAAGCAAGGATACATGAAGCCCTCAAATTGGATTGGGTTGTGGATGCCAGACACTGATCACAACTGTCTGAACGGCCCAACCATCTGTCCCGGTCGCTTGGAACATGGGCACAATGAACACATGGCTATCCGCACGCGCAAGGGAATGTCCACGAATGTAATTGTATTTCTTGTTCACATCGATGTGTGTGTACAGCTCCTGTGTCATTCCGAATTCCGCCCGAAATGGCAGGCCAATGAATGGCTAACCAGGAGCTGCGCATTTTCCATGGATCATATTTGGAGCAAGGACCAAACTCCCCCGGGCCCGCCGACATGATAAATGATGACCTGGCCACTTCTGCACGATGAAATCCACCTTGTTCCCGGTGTGGCGTGACACCGCCCAAGTTAGAAGCTCCAGACTTGTTGGGGGTCGAAATAAATCTAGCTAGCCACAGATGTGTGTGAATGGCCCATCGATCGTACGACAGAGAGTATCATATGCTATCATATGTAATTACTTGATCTGACATAGCCTAAACTCATACCCTGCCTCAACTTAGGGCAAAACCCGGGACTCGGACTTGAATTTCCTTGCAGGCTCGCTTTTCTTTTCTTTTACTTCATTCTTTGTCTGACGGTGCATGATGCATAATGCCTTGCCCTCTTGGGAACGAGCTACGCGAACCTCTGAAAAATCTGCCCTGATGTCTTCCATTCCTGGAAGCAGGATGACCAGGTTATCTCCACCCAGTGCCCCCTTTTCCATCCGCATTTAGCCCTTTAACGTTTAAGTACTTATCCAATTTCCTAAACGATAATATTTTTCGCTTTGCCACTGAAGTCGGCAACGGTGGCCCTTGCACACCGGAAACCCGTCACACCGGAGTTCTCGCCTGGTTGATATCCTCGTCACGTCGACTCATAGTCTCAGCCAAAGATCAGACCGCAACCACAACCAAGTACCCTTTCCCTTGGGTCCTTATTATTGCAAAAAGGATTTCGCTTGCGCCCTTTTGGGCAACGCCTGATACCTTACACGTGTGTTCATCTATTAACACCACGACCATTTACTCCTAGTACCATAGCACCTTCCGGTGGCCAAGGCTTCCGTTCGCGATTATTATTATTTGTCCCCTTCCTTTGTTCGCCCAGAGCCTTGTGGAGCATTTCACAGATACGCTTCCCTTCCGTTATGGGCTATCACAGGCAATTTATAATAGTCGCATTCCACCAGCTCCTAGTCCCACAAATGTTCTTCACCGATTAGGAGCCTCCAAGCTGAGCATACCATCCTTATCGATCACGTCAAGCACTTTGGCCGGATAATGAGCGGCAGATGCAAAAAAACCAACTCAATGGCCCACTCGTCTGAGTAACGTCCCAATTAATCTCGAATTTCCGAAGTCTCTTATGCCTGAACTCAACATTACGACATTCTCATCGGGTTCCACCCATTGTTCAGCTCAGCCGGTGATAACATCTTATGGCTGTTTCATGCCACGACCCGTGGTCATTGATCGCTTTTATCCCAAACGTTATCTCGTCTTGTTGTACCATTCATCATTTCTGTACAAGTTCGATGGTTACCTGATACACTCCCTCTCAGGTTGAGCTAAGCAAAGTCCGAGAGCCCTGTATCGCATCGAATCATCACCCTAGACTTAGTAGCAGTCGAGTCTTGACAGGTAGCCTGGGGGCCCGAAGTCAAATGAACCTTCCTTCCATTTGCTGTTTGGATTTTGATATATTGTAACATAAACGTTACCTCTATCCGTGGACTTGTCTCTCTTTCTGAACTCCCCATTAGGATCAGACGTACAGCCTTAGGCTCGCATGATGCCAGGAGGCCATACGCCGGGCCAACGGGACTTGGGCTGAACTTTGTTATTAGCACCTCACCGCTCACACCGCATCAGGTTCCACACACAACGGTCACCTTGTGCCCAAAGACAGCTTGCTCCAACATCTCGCCGTGCCTGCGGTTGTGCCTTAACACACACATGCGGACAACAAATTACTCACTTCCGCTCGGACGGATCCTTTACAAACGGCACTCGATAGATCATCGATAGCTGATCAAATCACACCCCCAAAACTCCGTCCTCCGCCCCCCCGCCCCGTCCGAAATTCTACACTGACACTTGACCTGTCACCGGCTAACAGGCTTCTTTATTTCCAATACTTAAATCCAACCACGCGTGGCACAATTCAAAGAGCTGTGAATACTAAATTATCTCAAACAACGCACTCTCACCAGGCCCTGGAGCTATTATGCCGTTACTTTGTTACACTGACCACAATTTACGGTCCGGCAAGAGTCAAGTTTCACCACAGTGAAACCCCACTCCCACCAAGCCCACCCCCTCGCAATGCATCCATTCACAACACCCTTGGGGCTCGTGCTGTGCTTTTTTATCTCCAGTCGAACAAAGAAAGGGTCTCCAGTGTTCCCCTCTGCGGAGTCCTGAAACTACCTGAAACCCCCACTTAGCTTCTTCCTTCCAATTAGTTCAATTCTGAAAATGATTATCCTACCTAATCCGATACTCTCGTCCTTTCCCCTAGCCAGCCAAGATATCGATCACCACCGCTCCCTGTCATTCTGTTCTATCCCTATCCTAGCCTACGTACCCCAGGCTAATAACTCGTCCTTCCATAGTTCGAATACGAACTCCGTCCGTCCGTATCCATACGGATGTGTCGTCGTGCCGGGGCCCCTTCAAAAATAAATACGTTCCGCCCACTCGGCATTCGATCTTCGCACCGACGACGATGGTGATGACCATCACAATTATCCGGAAGTAACCACTTTCCTTGCAACCCTCTCTTCCTTACACCCAGGCACGGAGTTCGCATTATCGTCATCACCCCCCCATCAAACAACTCTCACCCATTCCCAAGGGTTAGGTATTGTATCCGATACCCTCATGCTCTACGCTCCCGCATTACGATGGGGCTCATTACTCTACCCATCACACCTTCGATACAATTTTGTCAATTCCCACTTCCAGCCCAGTCATGGTGACAAAAGTCAAATACAGAGTCAACTAACGAGTTGAATTAGCAGACTTTACCTCACGGTGATGCTCCTTGACAGCGCCGATGACGGCGCGTGAGTAAATCTACCCTCATCCTGATCCCTGGGATCCTGGGCAGCCCCAGAACACTGCGGAAGGGTGTAATAGCCACGGGGTCAACTTCTGCTGATGCTAGCACCGACTCTCGGAGAAGCAATCCGAAGCAAGGGAATCGCCTGGCATATTCGTCCATGGTCTTGCTGTGCTTGATGCATATGGAACCCGCACAGGCATTCTTCGAAAGATTTCAGGCATGTGTTGCCGGTTAATCATCGTCTGGGCTCCTAAGGACCGAGATCCCTGGGGTTCCTTGTTTTCTACGTACAAACGTTCGTTGATCACGCCGACGCCTTTAGTGGTATTGATACTCAAGTCATCACGCCGAATGGATCGTTCGCATATACCACTTGCGTTAAACGCTAGTGTTAAAAAAACTACCTAATTATATCTATAAATACGGTGTAAAGTAATGGGGGTAACTGTATGCACAGGTAAACATAGATGTACGATTGAATGCGAGTATGGTATGCAAAATGAGAATGCGAGGATGCGAGGTATGTGTGGTGAGCATGGATTGAGCCAAGAAAAAAGAATCGGAAGCAGTAGCAAGCATGAGCAACATGAAAAGACAAGACAATGGGATCATGCAATTGCTTGAGAATGAAGTGACACGAAAAAGTTGGATGGACCAAGATGTACCAAAGTGATGAAGGGAGACGCAGGCAGCAAGTGTGAAACGAAGTCATAAGCGGGCGGCTCGAAGTCCCAGGAAGACGTCAACGTATAGCATACCAATAAAAATTACAGTTCGTGCATTCGTGCGATCGTGAAAATGAAATAAGAAAATCAGCGCCCGTAGCACCCCCGCGTATAAGCACCAAGTCCGGTATATCCATAAGTGCCTCGCCCAACAACGTTATTGGCAGTCGGAGGTGGTACCGAGTAGTACTGCATATGATGGACCCCTGGTGGCCCAGCATTTGCAAATGGGGCAGCGGGTACACCTGGACTGTCGTATTGTTGTGGCGCGAGTTTCTGATGTTGGGCTTGAGCTTGTGCGTACGCCAACTCCTCGCGGACGTCACTAGCCGTAGCACCGGAGCTATAGTGGTATGCAGGGGGAGGCAACGAAGAGATCATCTCTTTACCATGACATTGAGGGCTGTACCTTCTCGAGTCCATTGCAGGACTGGTATAAGCCGAGACGCAGCAACGTTCGTAGTTGTAATTGTAGGGGTTAGCGCCAGCGAGGGATGAGTATGGCGAGCTACCATGTCCTCGGCTTCCGTAGGCGTTGTAGGGAGATCCGTGATCAACATGAGTATTCCTGGAGGAAGCAAGCGTAACAGGCGAAGTCGACGCAGAGGCAGCGGGCGTTGGTGGACTGAGTTTGGGATAGGGATTTCGTCCTTGAGGTTTCCTGGAGGACTGAGGTTGTGCCGAGGGAGTAAAGACAGAATTGGAATGGCCATAGTAATTTTGAGATTGCGGCTGTGTTTCAATGGAAGCCTGTCGAGATGCTTGTTGATAGGGATCCGATGAGGGAGCGTATCCCTGGGTCCTTTCAACCTCAAACCTGACCGCATCAAAGTGCCTTCCGGTATTGCCGACGATAGGGCTCGTTCTCGCACTTTGGGTCTGTCCGACAGTCGCAACAGAAGCTGTCCGGGGGACGTGTGTCGTCAAGGAGGGTGCATAGGATTGAGCCCCATTCACCTGGTGGCCATTCACTGCGGTTGAAGGAACGTAAGGCATATAGGCGTAGTCACTATAGCGGATAGTCGACGCAGGAGCAGGTCGGTGCACGCGAAGGCGGGCCTTGCGTAGGCGTTCCCTTTCCCTCTCACGTTCCCTTTCTCTCTCGGCCTCCAACTCGCGCTGGCGTTCCAACTCTCTCTCTCGCTCCCTTTCAAGCTCGCGCTCTCTTTCCAAAGCAGCTTCCCGCTCCATCTCGTAATCCTCCTGTTGTTGCGGGTACGTAGGAGGAGCTCTCGACGAGCCATCAGGGGAATCTTCCAGAGGGGAGCATGCAAGCGTATAAAAGTACAAATTCTGGAAACAATGGGACCTTGAGGTTAATTCAACCGTGAATCGTTTCCAAAAGTATTTCTTACCTTCGGTACGCTATTTCGTCGTTGGTCATCGATCGAATATGCGTAAGGTTGGACGAGAGTCGTCATTCTTGCCCGCTGTCGGCGTTCTTCTGCGTCCCTCTCACGCTCACGTTCGCCTGGCATTGGGCCCAAAGCGGAACTAAGAGAACTCGAGGTCGATGTGTACGGAACAGTGGAGGAAGGAGGAACAGAGCTTGTTGAACCCAAATTCATCCTCGCAAAACCTTGGAGGGGCAAACTATCCATTGGAGACGAAGAATGGGGCGTAGGCCGCTGGTCATGTGGAATCTGCAAAGTTATCCCCGGCCTCTGGTGATGGGTATGGCTAGGGACTTGCTCAACAACGGAAGATGCTGCCGGTGGCGGATACGTTGCGGTGGCGATGGGCGGAAGCGAATCAACGACGGTAATTCCGCTTCTCTTTGCTGGAACCTGAGAGAAGCTAGCCGAAGTCGGCGAAAAGGCAGTGGCAGCAGAACGTTTGAGAGAAGAAGGTGCTGGTGAGGGAGAATAGTTGTAGGAAGCGGGCTTGTAGTTGTACGAGCTTTGTGACTGTTGCGACGGGTATGGAGATGATGTCGGATGGCAAGGTTGTTCAGTCTGGATCGGAGGTAGTTGGCGGTACGCTGTTTGAGCGGGAGGTTGGGACAGTAACGAGGACCTTGAGACAGGCGACGTCGAACGAGCTCTCAGAGCCTGTTGATAGTGTTGCGGTTGCGACGCGATTGAACTGGGGAGAACACAGGGAGCACCGCCGACTGCCCTGTAACATCTCGTCCTTCCAGGTGTCTGACCATGTCCAACAGCACCACCTAAAGCCCTCCGCCGGTGTCTCCGTTGCTCCCTTGCTCTCAACAAGTCGCGCTCTTTCGCCATTACAAGCCCCTTCAAGAGGTTTAACCACGCCTCATACGTGGCTTTGTCGACATACAAGTTGTAGTCGATCCCTGTCAGGAACTCTTTCTCCATCCGGTTGATTTCAGTGAGCTCGATGCCCGAAACCTCCGACCAAGTCTTGTTGGTGTAGGTGTTGCTGCAGAACATCAGCAAAACAACAACATTATTAATAATTGCAAGACGCACTCATCAAGGAACTTGTTCGCCATCATGAATCCGGCTACTGCTATCCGAAACTCGCTCCCGGGCGGACCGACGAGGTGCGTTCTCTCTTTAATTTTGTAAATATAGTGTAGGGAGAGGACGATGACGGATTGCGAGACTTGTGTTGTCTCCAAGATTTTTTGGATAAAAGAAACAAAGGCGGGGGTAGCAACAAGTTGGTGGTAGGATGTAGCTGGTGCAGGGTGGGATGTATGAGTGAGTGCCGAGTTGGGAGGCGAGTTCTTTGGGCTTGGGTACGCGTTTGCACCAGAAGAAGTGGTTGTATGCACATCGGATGCCGACGATGACTTTGCATGCCACAGGTAACAGATCATCTCGCAAGTCTTTTCCGCAATAAAGTGTGCTGAACGTGAGCGAGTAAAATCGAGCCAGTCAACAAGATGTGGTGCGTCCGACGGGATCGTTGGCTTGCCCTGCGCCATCTCTACGTCCTGGGGTTCCTCTGGAGGAGTCACTGGAGGATATAAGTAGGATGTCGGGGTGGTTATTGTGAACTTACGAGGCTGCATTGGACTGAGATGGCGGTCGAGGTGGGTGATGGGGGGGAGGGTGGTGGTGGTTCGGGAAAGAAAGGTGGACGTGTAGGGTGGCGTCGGGGGCGCGTGTAGGGTGTTATGGACGGCGAGCATAGTGGATGTGGGTGTATGCGCCGTTGGGGTATAAAAGGCGGATATTCTTCATTTCATTTCAAGGAAAAAAAGAGAGTTGGAATAATCTCATCATGCTCCGTTCGGAGGGGCGTGACATCCTCAGATCCGCGTCACATCCATCAGATTCACTCTTCCGAACCGATCCAGCTCGCCTCTCCCCCTTCCTGCTCGTAGCTGTCCACGGCCTAGTCACGCACTGGGGATTCCCCAGGGATTCCCCATAGCCTTTCCCTTATCTCCGCACGTGATCTCCCTTCCCACTACCCAGCTTCCAGTTCTCTCGCTTGCTCCTTACCTGAGAGAGATGGCTGGCAGGCTCTCCTCTACCCCATCCAGTACGAACGCATTACTACTCGCGGCGTCAAAACCCTAGAACCACCACAACGCTGTCCTTACACTGTGGCGTTTGATGCGCTTTTTTTTTTCGCCTGCAAAATATCAAACCGGAAATAACTCTTGCTCCTGTTCCCACATCTTCGTAGCACGTCGTTTATTCTTCTTGTAAATCATTTTATGCTAACGCTGTGCCTCGCCTCTCCATGAGCCATTCATTACGTTCCCCGTCAGCGCGATCTTCAGCTTCCACAACTCTCGCAGCCCCTGCAACAAGCCTAACAGGGCTTCCATTTCGAACGTCTCAGGCATGCCTGTCCAACCGTCTGCGATGCTACAACATCATCATCAGTCATACACAGCACCTAGTCAACCACCCGTCTTCTGAATATGATTAATGCTGATGAACCCTCGTTTCCTTCTATCCACAGTAAAGGCAATTGTAAATTTGGAAAGCAGACGAGTCCGCGAATCGGAAAAGGAAACGTCGCCAGCAAAAACCGACATTAGGGCTTGAGCGATTGTACTAATAACAGTAGCTTCGTATAATTATAGATGTTTACTGGCTTTTCTAATCAGGAATTCACGACTGATATCTCCTCTGTATCTACCCATTCCTTCGAGCTTCCGCTCCCGCCCCCGAGTCCCCGTAAGCATCACAGCCCGAGGAGAGGACAAGGAATCCAAACAGAGATACAGAATTCTTCTCAGCACCATCTTACCCCTCCTGTCCTCACGTCATGAAAGCAATCTTCCATCCCCATCATCAATCTTGCGTAAGGAAGAAGGGAAGGATGTAGGGCGAGACAACGGGATGGAACAGAGCAGTGCCATGGATATATTTTGCCAGTATAGAGCTACCCTTCTCAACACCTACCACAGGGGATGTCTCCAATGAAACAGCACCCCACTGCCAGTGCATATACAGCACTCGTAAGTTCCCGAACATTGAAGATCTTGTACGATTTCACCCTCGTCGACTTGAGAATTTATGAGTTATCCCCGAAAACGGCAATGTCCATCCAACACTGTCCATCATCGTTAACCCGTAACCATCGTATTAATTAACCATCGCCACAGGAATACTGTAATTCGCGATGTTAACTAAATAAATAGTTAAATAACCAAATAAACTTAACTAAACAATTGAGCACAAAGAGCCGCCGGGTCCGTGACATATCAATGCCGTAACCACGAATCAGTTCAGTCAGAAACATTTCAACGTATTCACAAGAATGGAAAGCACCTGTACATAAAAGTTCACAGAACGGGAACGATCCGAACTGGAAATGGCCATGGAGTTGGCTAAAATTGGGTGCTGTTTGGAGCACTGAGACTAGGAGAGATCAGATTCGGGCAAACCATCCATCAACAACTTTAAACCTTCCTTCCTCTAGAGGAATCTCAGAGGGTCAGATCAATTCAGGAACCCCCACCTCCATTCTACAGATCGACCCCCTCTCTCTCCCCGCCAGACCAAGGCCGACGACGTCGCCTGTTCAAGTCGCATGTGCGTTGTTTTACCACATTCGAAAATGTATCATATCATATACCCTGATTCTCCTTTGAGATTCTCCCACTTGGTGCATCGCATGGTGCTGCGGCACTACTTTTATCAACTTACGGTTACGCAGCTACTGCTTGCCAACCCGTGAGCAACATTTTCTCATGCCTGCACAGGTCATCATTGAGCTACATCCGGCACAATGGTCGGGAATACATAACCGGGGGGAAATCCGAACATCCTACTTGTGCCTACATCAAAAAAATGTTTTTTGAATCACAAGGGATACATGTATTTCTTGTCAAAGCATTTCTTTCTCTTTTTCCGGCTAGACGAAGTTGACCCTCATGAGTGATTGCGAGCCAACAAAATGTTCTATTCGGTTCACGTCTTGACTCTTGCTAACGACCAACCAAATACAGGCCTCAGGGGAGCACAGGAGTTGATGCTGAATGGTTACTTATCTCCTTCACATTATCCACGCATGGTTGTGGTAATCAGGTTTGCCAATACGACCCTTCAGTGTGTAGTTCCTTCATAATAGCGTCGGTGGCTGGCTCCGTGGTTAGAAATACCTCCGATAAAGCATATGATTATCCAATAAAGAAGCAAGGGTGACATTAGATGCACTGCTTCCTAGCCTACACTGCTGAGCCGACCCACAGTCTATTTCTTCTCGCGTGATGCCAGGAGCCTCGTCCATTGAACAGTTTAATGAACTCATCTCATCCCAGCATGATAGTGTTCAATTTGGGCATCGTTTGGAGCATAGCCTGACTTGGAGGGTTTAAGTCGACCCGAAGGTTGGGTGTATGTACTCTGTACTCATCATTGACGTAACTTTCTCAATACGACTGCACACGATGTCTTCCGGTACTCCGAAAGTCCTCGTGACAAGGAATATGCCATCTCCCAATCGATCGTGGGGTAGTTCAGAGCGGATGAAATTGGAGGCTGAGATATATGGTTTTGTCTGACAAGTAGGTATTGTTTTCACCGCTTCATCGCCATCGGCTCCTGAGGAGACGGTCATGGTGCTGCGTTTATGACATCACTTCAGAATATCTGGCCCTCGATCATCGTAGCTGGGGGGGTCTAGCTTCGCAAGATCCATTTGTCACAACAATAGTGCCTTTCGAACTCCGGCGAATGTGAAAGAAGGCTGAGCTCCCTCTTTCACCACTTTCTGATGTACACATTGAATCTAGCTCAACGTCCATTCCAGAACCCTCTTCAGGTTTCCACTAAGTGCAATTAGAATGTAGGCGCCTCTTCCGTCCGTGACCCATCGAATGGTATGATGAAGTATGACTTCATTCGACATCCAAGCAAACCTCCGTGGTCTTCTTGACCGAATTCTGCATACTCAGACGTTTATCACAAGAAAGCGGACCGCACCCGAGGGGGGCTTTCGTCATGCACAAGCTCGGAACTGAAAGAGCGACAATGATGCGGACTGGTTTCCATCATGATCAGCACTCACCAGTGCATTCATGACTAAGGAGCAAACTCCGCGGAATGTTGTGAAAGGGCTCAATCATCACGCCAGGTCTACTTAGTACTCAGTGCTCAACATCCATTGCCGAACCTTGGGTATGACCACACACATAACCCTTGCCGAAACCGGACGCAAACAACCTCATTGTTCCCCCCCTTCAGCTACTGCGATCGGTTTAGCACTTGAGCCCAGGAGAACGACCTGGGTCGGTGATCCCTCGCCACCCAGAGCACGCAGCAAGCCCGTAGGCAAAACGGGCTCATGCAAGCTCGTCCGAGCAGATGACCCAGATTGGGAAGTCCTTAAGCGCACACGGTCCGAAGTGCTCGAGGTAGGAAAGGGTAAGGCAAGCCCAATTCGGTTTTCGCTTTTGTGCAATAACATTTGAGTGCTTAGGCTTGGGGGTTAGCTGAAAGCGAAAGCGAAATTGTTTTGCGGACTCTGTCCGGTGTTTTAAGTTTGGGTAGATACCCGAGAGTAAATGGGTAACAATTCGGATAGTATTCGAAATGGTCCCATCGTGATTGATTGCACTGAATAGCTAGTAATTGACGTCTCTCGGCGAGTTGATATTGCTTGACCTCCGGTCAATGGTGCCGTGGTGGTGACGAATACTCCGCCGCCGATGGTTATGCTTACATACACATACCTACACCGGCGGTCGGTAACTATCTTTCTGGAATACTAGTACTTTTGTGCTTGTCACTGTGACAGCTTAAGTCAAGTACTTGTCAAGGTGGGTGTTGGATTCAACTGAGTTAAGGAGTCAGGACCGGCAGGTTGCCGTAACGAGAGCGAGATCAGGAAGAAAGTAGGCACAATGACTTGGAGGAATATTGTTTGCTAAAGGGGAAAAACTGTAATGGTCAGATTCATCGAGGTAGTGGCTGTACGTTATTTAATTAATGGTTTTTTTAAATCTTCCACTGATCATGATACTGACGAACTTGTTGCTGAATCCTGAGGATCATAGGGACCTCTTTCACTCGGTATCACATTCTCATCACATCAGGGCGTGGAACCCGAGCACTGGAGAACATTGAGCGCAAAACCTAGTCTCGAATTAACTTATCACTTGATGATTGACTGAGGAACTGGTGAGTGTTGCCAAGCGTGGTTTCAGAAGTGTTCGGAGGTGATGATGATGATCAGTGCTGTTCTTGACGTGTGGCATGAAGACTGGTTGTTAAGACGTGATGCACAAACGAGGGTTGTAGTTTACGGAGTGTACGGTTCGTGCCAGTCGACCGCATGCGTAGCGGCGTTGTCCTTGTTCGATTATCAAGTCGAATTATTGTGACGGATACAATATCCCCGGAACTCTTGAGCGTAAAAAATGATGAAGAATAATTGTTAGACGATGTGCGGCGGATTTCATACAATAAGCTCATCGTTTCAAAAATGGGTCCTAACAGCGTATAAGGTGAACAATAAAGCTACGCTGCGTCTTCACAACCCAACAACGAGGCTCCATTACTCCTCGGTTCAGAAGACGTCGTTGCCTGAGATCGTTCTTCACAAACCCTGTGGTGCTGGACAGGACCTGTGGTTCTCCGACAACGGACTCATAATTACACAAATTACTTAGTTCCCTGCTAATTGGTACCACCGCTTAACTAATGGTGTTATCAGAAGAAAGGTCCCGGAATCCCTTGAGCTTGTAACGGTTCATGTGTCTTGCGCGGAGCAAGTGTCTGGTAGAATGATGACCTTCAGGTCCAATTTGCTTTTTAGCGTGACAGCCCGAGGTCGGAGGGCCTGTTGCAAATCCGACCGATGGCAACGTATGTATACCTGGGACAAGTTACAGGCATGGAGTATACTAGGGTATAGTGGGGCTCGCAGAGCGGACTGGGCCCTGAATGATGATTGCTGGGCCCTGTAGTGGAACGGAGAAGATTGTTCGGACGTGGGACAGAGCATAGTCCGACTGATTATTGTCCTTGTTTATTTCTGGAACTCATTCAGAGGATCTGCGTGTTTTCAGGGAGGAGATCTTCGTAGAGAGTTAAGCGACTCCGGGCCATACCCGCCGCTCGTGGCGATGGGGAATAAAGCGAATAAAGGGAATAACGTATATGCGACTGTTTGGGGTAGGGATGTGGGCATTAGTTAGTTACGGAAGGTGCTTTTGGTAGAGTGTCAGACCACCTGCTTATCTGGTTGGAGGTATCTTTGCGGTGAAGGACTTGCTCCAGTTTTTCAGTGATGGCAACAAACAGGGCGAACAGTGGGTATGGTCATGGCACGTCAGAGATGTGGCGGCGGCGCTGATGGCTTGTCCTCTGGATTATCGGCGTGCCGATTTCGTCTGTTGGCCAGGTTTCAAATGACCCCTCCATATTCACCGGAAGGCATACCTGCTATGCGCTTTTCCCCTTCCCATTCTTATTTCGGTCTCATACTTTCCCCACGCGTTCTTGCATACCTTAGTTACAATTTCCAACTTTTTTTCGACGTATAGCAGATACAAACTCGGTTACTTGTCCCGCCTGCCCAGGAAGAGGAAGGGCGCGTCGGAGTATGGATTTACTGATGCAATCATAGACTACTTTGGGTCCCTGCACAGTACAGTAACTCTTGAGCTCGGCACCTTCGGCTGATGTGACGTTTGGTACCGTCTTGAGCTCCAGTGCTGGCCTCCCTTTTGTCTAACCAGGGCCAGCAGGTATCATTTGGTCCAATTTTGGTTCGTGGGTTGTTTTCTGCTTTCAGGATTTCCCCTTTGCATTTACCGAAAGCATGGAGCTGATGTGCGCCCATGCATGTCGACCTCTCGAGGGTTAACAAACCGCATTCAGAACAACCGTAAACGCCGATCAGTCCAGCAAAAAAATCAGATCGGCTGGGCCTGACACAGTTGAGTTTACCTGATGAATTGCAAATTGCCCAGGAGGAGAGAATGGAGATTGGGTCGGATGCCAGGAATTGGGAGGGACCAGGAACTTGAAGTAAATATCAGACAACTTTGTATCTGCCCAGGCATGCAATTTTACCTCGTATGAGCAGGAGATGTAGCGTCAGCGAAC
This sequence comes from Podaxis sp. AQ795752, assembly GCA_018524425.1. Lineage (NCBI taxonomy): Eukaryota > Fungi > Basidiomycota > Agaricomycetes > Agaricales > Agaricaceae > Podaxis > Podaxis sp. AQ795752. The sequence continues at coordinate 34,059 of JAEUWK010001457.1, read as the reverse complement.
CGAAGTACTCCGACTTTCAGAGGTGCACGGACCGAGAATAGGAGGGCTTAGTCAGCAGAGGGTGGGAGAGCTGGGGGTGACATGGAGGCCGCCAGTGTCGTCGGCAACGCCATTCCCACTTTCATCTCCTGAGGGCTCCTCTGCCCAAGAGCCGCACTCCTGACCGTCTCGTCTTTCCTTTCAACCAACCACCGCTACCTGCACCGCGGAACATGGGTGTCGAATTTGGTTCCTTCAACGCAATTTGCGAGACTGCTGCACTCATTATTTGCCCTCTCCTCGGCTCTGATCAAGGCATCGAGCCTACTTGTTACAGCAGAAATGTCGATGTCGGAGGTACTCTCATCTTCCAGCCATGTGAGTCCTCAGCCTTCTCTGTTGACCAGTGGTAGATTTTGCGGCTATTTCGGAATTACCAAGCGCCCCCTCGATTGCCCTTTTGCTGTACTCTTTTTGCGATCTTTGAAGGGGCGCTACTTGAACATGGAATCTAGGGATGATGAAATGAACGGCAGTTGGATATAGACGATAGTCGACCTTTTACTGGTTTCTTTGGGTGCAACCGCCATGAGGGGAGGCTGGGTGTCTTTCCTTCGTTCGTTGTGGCCTTTGCCAGAATTTCTCTTGAACTCGCCAGTTTGGACATTTGAAAGAGGCTAACATGCATTACAGCAACATGTTTCGTGCATATAGTCGCTATCATCATGACCGCCATTATGATTCTTCACATCCGGAGCAAGTATACTGCTGTTGGTGAGCTTGTGTTGGGACCGTTGTCACCAGTATACCTAGCGTTGACTTTGATATAGGTCGAAAGGAGATTGTGATGTTTTTCTGGATGTATGCCTTGATAGAGCTCTTGGCGATGTTCCTTGATTCTGGCGTGATACCTACCTCAAATGCAGCTTATACCGTGTGTTCAACTCTTATTGAATCAATGGGATTGTCGTCTGATACCCAAGCAGTGGTTTGCTGCAGTCTACACAGGATTGGTGGCCGCGACGTACTGCTGTCTTCTGATCAACGGTTTTGTAGGGTTCCAGTTTGCCGAGGATGGCACACCGTTATCTTTATGGGTAAACCTCCATGATCGTATTTTAAGACGAGATGCTGATAATGTCGCCACATAGTTCCTACGTATTTCTTGCCTCGTCATCTTCGGTGTCTCATTCTTCATCGCCATCGCCACATTCAAGCAATTCGCCGGATTCAAGTATGACAAGCCTATCGGGCTTTGGATAGTCTATATTCTTTGGCCACTCATCTGCACCGTTGTCTACATCATTTCCCAGCTTGTCCTCGTATTCCGCACCCTCGACGACCGGTGGCCCATCGGTGACATCGTCTTCGGTACCGCTTTCTTCACCATTGCCCAGGTTCTCCTGTTCGCCTTCAGCGTAACGATCTGCGACGCTATTAAGCACTACATCGATGGATTGTTCTTCTTCACCCTCTGTATGCTCCTGAGTGTGATGATGGTTTATAAATACTGGGACAGTATCACTGTGAGGTTTCACTATTCTGGATACAGGATCTATGTGCTGATTCCTCATCGATAGCGTGAAGACCTAGAGTTCTCTGTTGGTTCTAAGGCTGCAGTTTGGGAAGTTAAGGACCCACTACTCGCTGGTCCTGGAGGACCGGAGTACGAAGAAGACACGGCAAGCAACTACCACGGTGGCGCACCGGCAAGCCTTGTCGGCGGCGTCAGCGGACAGCAACTATACCAGAAGGGTGGATACTCTGCGCGGGCATACCCACCGTCTGCTGGATATTAATCAAGCTAGTATTAGCGGTCGTTGCATGATTTTTTCTTCCTAGACTTGGACTATTATGACTATTATCTCTCCGCCTCAATTGTAAACGCACTCCTGGATATCACCATGAACCTTGACCTCAGTAGCTGCCTAATAACACTGATAGTTTGGTGTTTCCACATACCTTAATTGTATCATTTTGATCTTTCTTGGGTGGCGAGATGGGAGCGCGTGGTACTCCATGTTACCATATTTATCTTGGAATGCTGGTGGTCAGAAGCATCCAGCTGGCAGACCTGTCATCGTATCCCGATTTCTGAAACTCCTTAACGCTCTCCTACGATCGCTAATGTAGTCATTCCTGGCGGCCAGGTGATTCGACTGCACACATGTCACCACGATTATTCCCATACTATAGTAGGAGGGAACGAAAACGGTGTAGAATAAATTGTCCAAGGAATATATATATACACAGGACGAAGCTTTGAAGTATTGAATACAAGTAGCTGGTAGCACAGGCTGTATCTGAGAGGGGTGGGTATACATCAATCCCGGTTGACTAGGCAATCTCTTCACGTTGCCCTCGCAAACGCGATGAACACAAAACATCATGTAGCAAGAACTGTAAGAAAGAAAGCATTTGATGTTTATGCATATCCAGGCGGAGGCTCAGCTATATTTCTTATAGACTCCATCTCCCTCCTGAGCTGCTCCACCTCTGCTCTCAGGTCCTCCGGCCCGGACGCGGAATACGGATTCGACAGAGTTGACATGCTCGGTGTTGGGTCATGCACTCGCGCAAGGTGCTGATTCCGCATACTCATCGCTTCTCGTTGTTTGCTGGACATCGGCACAGCCGAGGCAGCACCAGCCGGAAGCAACGACGAGGTCGTTTCTGCGTCCGAGCCGTGTCGAGGCTGCGACAAGCCTTCCCAATCTGGCGTCCACGGATTTGTACTCATATTAGTATCGTTCTGTGACTGTGATGCGACGGCTTGGTCAGATCTGAATTGGTGGAGAGTGCGGTAGAGAGAGGTGGTGTGGGTTGTGCCAGGAGATGGTGTCCCGAGGAAGGGGCTCGGTTCGGAGTATTGGATACCCTCGGCGGGGTTGGCGGCTCTCTGCTGTCTACGCCTGAGCCAGAAGAATAGCGCGATTGCGACGATGAGGATGAAGGCTAAGCCACCGACTACACCGCCTACGATGGCGCCGACGTTGGACCCCCCGGAAGAGCCAATGGCGTCGGCGCTAATATGGACGTTTTGGAGACTGTTTATACGTTAATGCCGAATATAATTTCACGAATGTCTTGTGAGGCGGACCTTAAAGCTAGCATTCCAAAAGCGGCTCCTAGCAATGCGCTTACGTCTTTTTTATCAGCCAAGGGAAAAGTCAAGGCTTGCCGTTGAATAGCGTACCTTCCACTCCCAAAGCCGGGGATTGGTTCACCATCGGACGCTTTGTACCTGACTGGCAGAGGGAACTTGGTCTTCGGCATGTACGCTCGTGTATACACAGATTTAATGAGCCGGTCTCGCACGGTGGAGGAATTGTTTGGAATCGTCGCAGCGGTTAGGAGGGACCAATCTAGTTGATGGATCCGTTAGGTTATGCGCGGATTGACATGGATTGGACCTACGAGGATAGGAAATATCTGGCTGTGAGCTGTCAAGGACAAAACCAAGGTCAGGGGCTACGGTGGACGAATCAGCAAACAATAATGAGATTGCTCCGGAAGGCACCCACTGCTCTGTTGTAGGTAGAACTGGGCTTGACGGTTCAGGATCTGGGCGGATCAGTGAACAGTTGGTCGGATCTTGGCATAGTTTGTGCACCCACATCGTCCTCGATCAAACCCGTCTGCAACCAAATGGCAGGGAAGAGGTTGTACATCAAGCTCCAGGAATTCGATTGGCCATAAGCGGCCGCAATGTGGTCATTCTCTACAGCAAGGCCCTTCCATTCTTTGATGAGTTGATTCGCCTGGTCCTGGAAAACACTTGTCAGAACAAGTTTCATCCATATGTTCGGTGCTGTACAGCTAACCATGAAGGTATTGTTGGAAGCCCTGACAGCCTCACTGATCTTTGCCATGGAGAAGATACCGAGAATACCCTTCAACGCCAAGTTCGACATGTTTGGGGTATCGAGGCCGTCGGCGGTGCTGAACCCTAGAGGATGCAGCGAATTGGCGATGAGGAAGTCGGCCCAACGTTGTAATGTTGGATACTGGCCGGTGTCTATGAGGCAAGCTCGGAAAGCGCATTCGGGATTGGGTACTCACGTAGCGAGAGAGGAGAGAGCCATCGCCTGACTTGGCCGCATGAGCATAGGCCATGATGAGCATGTTTCCGCAGTCTGTCAGAAATAAATTAGAACCGAGAGTTGTGCCACTGTTGAAATACGTACTCTCAACACCAAGGATGCGAGTATCACTGACGTTACCGAAAACAGCAGGATAGGTGCCTATGTGGGGGACATGAGATGATATATGAAAACATCGAATGGTTGTGACGCACCGAGATCGGGAGCGGCATATGCATTGGCATAACGAGTGCTCGACTGGAACTCGAGTAAGGGTTCTAGCAGTGGGCGGGCCAACGAGGAGTTGAAGTATAGAAGTGCTGGGAAGGCACCATAGATGACTTCCACTGGGTTTGCTCGCCTTCATTTTGTGTCGGCTTGTTTATCAACTACGGATTACGAAGATACTTGTTGTGAACACTCACGAAGATACGCCAATGTCCTTGATGAAGGCTTTCACATCAGAAGTATTGAACTGTCCAGATGATGCGGAAGGGAGTGTTATATCCATGGACGCAAAGATCTGTCTTGTCACGAGAGACAAAATGCCAGCATATTCCGGAGAGACAGTGGATGCGGCAGTTAGGATCTTGTCATCCAAAGCCAAGTTCCTCTTCCGTGCATCTGTAAAGTCGGAGAGGAAAGCAGAGATCTATGGGATAACCTATCAGCACTTGCTGACGACAATGTCGGGACGATAGCTTACCACTTGTTCGATACTGGAGTACATTGACCAATAATAACCACTCCGGTTCTGGACCAACGTATCTGTTGCATAAGTGGCCACAGGATCACGGACAATGCCAAGTCCAAAGACAACAGGGTCTGGTTGACTGCCAGGTGATATGGCACCTAAATCGACTGAAAAAGAAAAGACGGGCCATCGGCTGGTTCTTCGTCAGTTCAGGGACTACTTAAAGAATTGGCTTGAGCTTACTCAGATACCGATCGAAATTGAGTGTCTATCGCGCCACCCAAGGTGCCATTGTTTGCAAATTGGTGGCGACAATCGACGTCCGCGCCTGTTTGCCACGTGAGGCCAGACCGCTGTTGAGAACCATGAGGGCAGGGAAGAGGGGAGAACTCAAGGAGTCGCACCTTCGCAGTAGCGTAATATCCAACAGAATCCTCTGCCATGCTATTGTTTTCTTTCATAGGCAATGGGCTTTGTCGGGTAACACGATGATAAACAGTAGTATCCTTCTCTGTGGTGTCCCAGACGACAACGGCTGTATCGTCCTGAGTCACCCATTCTGTATCGCGAAGTTGGTAAGCTTAACATCTCCGAACAAATTGCGTTGGCTTACGAGCAGAAATATCCGAGTAGACTTGAACTGTATGGGATTGGGAATCGTTGGCGGCAAAACCATCCACGAACATGTATGAGAACGGGATGGATTGCCGAACATAATCATCAGGCTACAGATTCCTCGTAAGATGCTGAAACAGACAAACATTCACGGAAAGCACGTACTTCAATAGGGCTTAGAAACGTGACGTTGAATTGGATCGGACCAGCTTCAATTCTGAAAATACTCCTGGTAGGAGTAATCTCCTCCGCCACGGTACTCGTAAAGTTGAACCCGCTATTGCCCATCCATTGAAAGGCTTGATTGTCTACGCGAATCATTCCAGCCCATCCAAATTCCTACAATATTGACATGATTGAGTTCACAAGTGTTAAAGGAGGAGAAGTAACTTACTCGTTCCGTCGTGAAGAAATTTGGCCATATGCGTGCGGGAGAGGATCCATCATCTGTGCTGGCTATCCACCCATGAAGGTACGGGGATTTGACTGCCAGAGGAGTATAACCAAGCTGAGGAGTTTGGGCAGAGGTCAGCAGGCCATAAAGAAGCGAGGTCTGAAGGAGGAGTGCAGAGAGCATAGTGAGTCACTATGCTCTTCCTCTCACTCAGCGCAGTAGTTGGATAACGTGTTGGCAGGCTTTGTCAGTGGAAAATCAGGGTAAGGATGCAAGGATCACCATTGAACTTGCATGAATGAGATCATGCCCTGATGGGGATCACACCGTGATCTGGCCCTGGAGTTCGCGGGAAGCAGGCGGGGTCCACCAGCACATGAGTATCATGAGTATCCTGTGCATCTCAAATTGGCTCAGTACCGCCAATGATCTACAACCACACATGATTCAAGAACTACTTGAAGCAAGAAACAAGTATAGTGCCCAAGAAGTCCCTGGGGCCTGAGCTGGCTGGTGGAGTATCACCAGTATTTTAGGTGGGCATTGGGAATTCCCAGGCTACTGAGCGGCCATCGCTCGGCAGTTGATGACGATACCCGCTTAAAGCATTGTGCGGCTGTTTCAGCGCTCTCCTGTAACACGATCAAAAGCACCTCTGTCATGTTCCTGAGAGAAGTGTACAGTGCCTCTGGACGGATGATAGAGGATGTTAGGGGGTGATTTGCTCCAGCAGCTCCAATCCTTGGGATACCAACCTCAACTAGCGAACCTGTAAGGCACGGGTGCTCCATCGTATGCGTGATATCCCAGACAGCCATTGTTCCGCGACCAGACCTTGTTGGGACCACACTTCACAATAACGGATTCGCGAAGTCCGGTTATATGTCTTTTTTTCAATTTGGTACATACATAAAGTTTATTTATTCGTTAGAGGAAGACAACTACAATTGAGAGTAGGATTTCTTCACGTTTTCGAACGGCTTGCAATGAAGATTCTCGTTCATATCATATGGCATAGCCCCATCTTTCCACTTAGCCGGGATCAACTGCGAGTTTCAATCAAGTGGTTACGTATTGAAGTGCATTTGAGTGTCAAGTGATAGGGCGCCTAACGTCATTCATGAAAGTGAAACATGATTATTTTGGTCACCTGATATTGCATTATTCGTTCGCGACTTCGCGACCCCAGCAGCTCAAGAAATGTAGTTGGAATCACCTTCAAGGCTATGGGTACTCTAAATTGTACGGAGGCTCGCTATCCTGGTCACCGAAATTGGAGGAGGGGTGAATCTAGCGCAACAGGATCTGGCATGGTACAGGTTGCATAATATCTCACTTTCCTGAATGGAGAATGTTATCAGAATGAAGGGGATATCTATTTATATTCCAAAGGCAACACAGTACCAATTAACAATCATCCCAGGCGACGGATACCCGAATTCCCCATTAGAGCATGGCTGTTTGGTAACTGGGATTGAACTGGAACGCTGTCAGTTTCAGTCAACATATCGACTGGAACAGGGGCCCCAGCAAATACCATGTGCGGACATTAAATACCGCCATTTGTACGCAAGAGCCGTGTCTCATTCCCTGGAAACCACAAGACTCAAAAATCGCTCCGCTACATCAGCAATCCTTTTTGTGACTTTTTTTTAAAAAAAAAAGGTAAAAATTTTAAAAGTCATTTCAAAGTTTTAAACAGCTATTTAAATTTAAAATGCCTTATTTCACTTTAAATTGCCTTTTTGCTGCCTTGATGGGCTTTTTATGCACGTTTTTTTTAGATCTGCTTTTTGGCCGTTGGGACTTAAAATTCCTTTTTTGGGCAGTAATTAAGGGAGAATAAAGTCCACTTTTGTGTAAGTCAAAAAAAGATTTTCAGCTTTCGCTGATGTATTGGACCCTGGTCATATGTGAGTGCGAGGTGTCCGGAGGAATGTTGGTCACTCCACCATTCGACAGTGTCAACCACTAATCACAGCTAACGGCAAGCTACCTTCTGTTCCATTGTTTCACTTCACTTGACAGCAGAGTGTCCGGCTTCCATATGTGCATCACCTTCTCCGAGCTCGTGAGATAAATCAAGGGAAAGGTGACAAAGGGGAGCATGACTGATAATAGAACCTGGGAGGCAACGAGGAGTGCATCGATGCCCTTCCGACCCACCGTGACTGCGACAATCAATTTTGGAGCCATGTAAACATAGACTCACGTGTGGTTGTTTGTAGAAGTGATGGCTTCGGTGGCATACTCACTGTCAATGACAGCTTTGCTAAGGACGACTTCAGAATTAAACCAGTGGAACTGGCAGCCACTTTGAGCCCTAAAAGGAGCTACTAGCTTGTCTACTTTGCCTTTCTGTTATTGCCTATTACTGCCAATAAGCTCTCTAGAAGTCATTTAGACAATCTGCCTCTCCTCCTAACTGATCACTGTTACGACCTTTGTTATGCACTCAGGTTGCAACTAAGGCAAAGGCTTGAGGATGAGCAAAGGGGAATTTTGATGGTCGGATCCATCCAGAGGAGAGGTTTTCTTCGATAAATTTGTGGAGCTCTTCCTTCTCCTTAACTGTCATTGGGTAGACCTTGGCTGGTAGTTCCTGTGGGCTTTCTTCCATAAGATTGATTTTGTGGTCCCATTCTGTGTGTTCCAGCAGTTTGTCAAAGTTCTGTTTGTTGAATAGATGTGTGTATTCCCTGATGTACTTGGGCAGGTCTGCTTCCCTTGTGTTGTCCAGTGTCTTGTCTTCTAGGGCCTGTACCTTGTTCCTCCTTAACCTTGGTATCTCGATGTCTTT
>JAEUWK010001457.1:0-23630 GCA_018524425.1 Podaxis sp. AQ795752 | reverse complement strand
GGAACCAGCGATTTCCCTCCCATCTGCTGTTGAGCTTCTTCGGCCATGCTGATATTATCAATTTCATTGTCTGTCTGCTCTGGGTGGTTTCTGTCCTCGGGTTCTGCATGGTCTTCTTTGCCTGCAGGTTCTTCAAGTTCTTCTTCATCTGTTGGCTCTGGTTCTTCTTCATCTGCAGGTACTTCAAGTTCTTCTTTGTCTGTTGGCTCTTCTTCGTTGGTGGTATGCTCACTTTCAGTGACGTCCGAGAATTCCGCTGTCGATGGCTCCCTGGTTTGTCCTAGACTGTACGGTGCTGGTGTTCCTTCTCTGCTATTCCAGATGTTGCTCCTGCTCATATACTGAGCCTCGATATCACACTTGTCTGCACCCGGATATACGCCCCTAGTTGGGCCTCCCTTGTTGCAAGGTGAGTAGGTGACGCTTTACCAACTAGTTCTTTCCCCTTTGCTCATCCTCAAGCCTTTGCCTTAGTTGCAACCTGAGTGCATAACAAAGGTCGTAACAATCACTGTACATAGAATGAACAGTATCTGTGGATACCAGCACCTGACTATTAGTGGATCTGGTTAATACGAGGCAAGGCACCAGTCCAAAATGTGCCCATCCAAACTTGACCTGGATTGCATATGCAATATAAATGGCTGGAAGATACACATTCCCTTGCTTGCTAGCCTGCCAGATGCATGGGACACTGAAAGCAGTGTATCTTCAAACTCCTAGCCTCTGGGTATAACACCATTAGCCTTTCTCACAGTATGCAAGCCCTATCCAACTACTGGAGTGTGACTTGTTGCAATCAGCTTTCAAAACCAATCCAAGAAATGGTCCACAAATGTACTAAGATCAGGACATGCTCAACCTCAAAGGCACCAGTGGCAAAATAATACTTCAGGTCTGGATTTTGCAGTGGCTGTTTACCCAAGATAGCTGAGAACAAACAGATGCCTAGACTTCTTATAGCCAAGCATAAATGCAATCATCTTGCTATCCTCAACCCCTTGAATATATTTCCCTTCATTAGGGCGCCTCCAGTATGTAATCAGGGTTTTGATGAGGCTGATGGTGTCTGTTACATTTGTGAAATCTGCAACGTGTCTAGAAATCCCATCATTATGATCCTTTTCTTCTAATGCTATTGAATGATGTGTTCTATTCTTGTTTGTGGCACTGCAATGGGGCACTCCTTTTGTTCCTCATTGAATTACTTGCACTATAGGCTTCTGCTCCCAGATGATGGGCCTAAGGATCAAGCTAGTGAGGTTATCCTTGTAGTGACCATATTGTTCACCACCAAAGGAGAAGGCTACTGAGATGGAAGTAAGCAGTGGGTTTAGCAACAACAAAGCCCATTCTTATTCCAGCCCAAGACTTGGAGGTGGCACCATCGGGGGTTTTCATTCAAGTCGTTATTGTGGTCAGTGGTTTTGTTGTGGTTCAATCCCCAAGCCCAAAGAGATGCTACGGGGACTGCTGTCATACTTGAAGAAACTATATTCGCTGGTGTAGCCCGAGTGCTCTCGTTATACCTCTTCGCGAGGTTTCCAATATCACACAAAGTGGTGCATGAAGTTGAAAAAAATCCATAGGACAACTTGGGCTGTTGGGAGAAAAATGTTATCCCCTGACCGCTGTGGCATGGCTTGGTTAGACCAGAACAACTGACCAAGTCCTTCGTTATCTTACCTGGGCCTTTCACGTTCCTGTGTAGAGCATCAGAACAAGACGCAATACACGTTACGTATCCAAAGGGTCTCTGATGTTCAACTTCTCCAAGTGGACTAATTTCAGGGGCCATACTAGAAGCCTCAAATGTTAAGGAGAACTCACTGAGGATAAGAACAGGTCTATACTGTGGCTGCCAACGGATGATCCCTGTATGCTAGAGTGGCCTAGATAGAAAACAAAATCCCTTGTGATCCTAGAAAGGTCTGCGAATCGGTGAGTGAGTTAGCCCTAACCCTATCCTAGGGTTGGTTCCATGGTCCGTAGACCCAAGATATATGAAGTTTGCTCAGGCAAAATTGGACTCCCACCATCCTGTCGCCATGATATACCCCTTCCGTCGCCTCGTGGGCAGATCCAGCAACGTCTATAGGTTCTACTCTCGTCGGGGATTCCATTCTTCATGGCCAAGTTACGCGAAGACGCTCCAGAAGTTCAAGCTTGCAGACATTGGAGAGGGTATAACAGAATGTGAGATCATTAAGTGGTATGTTGAAATTTGAAGGGTGAAGTAGGGCTTAGAATGTACTAACAATGCGGTAGGTCCGTGAAGCCTTCTTCGACTGTCGCGGCGTTTGATCCCTTGTGTGAGGTCCAGTCGGATAAGGCCAGCGTGGAGATCACATCCCCTTTCGACGGTGTCCTGAAGGAGATTCTCGTCAAAGAGGGTGACGTAGCAAAAGTTGGAGAGGGCCTCTGCCTGATAGAAGTAGACGAGGAGGCCGTGGAGGATCTGAGCAACGTCGAACCCGTCGGGGATAAGGTTCAAGAGTCTCAGACCCAAACACAATCCCTGCCGCCGCCACCCTCAGTCCCCGAACAACCGACTCCTTCAAAACCTGAGCACCAGCCTCAAAGGCGACTGCACCCCCTCGACCCGAACAATGTTGATCCCCCTCGAAGTTCACTTCCCGCCTTCAAACTGTCTCAACAGCACTTGCGCGGGGCACATGACGTCCTTGCAATGCCGTCGGTACGGCATTATGCTCGTTCCAAGGGCGTTGATCTTTCCCTGCTGGCGCCTGGTTCTGGCCGTGACGGCCGCATCGAGAAAGCAGACGTCGACGCGTACTTGGCTCGGTCTGGACTTTACGCAGCTACAGAGACGCCGAGTCCAACGCCATCTGCTCAACAACAAGATGTTGTCGTTGAGTTGAACCGTACGAGATATAGCATGTGGAAAGCGATGGAGAAGGTGAGCAAATGTTCACAATATGACGTTCGAAAATGGCTCTGACGATGATGTGATTCGTAGAGCCTCGAGATACCCCATTTTGGCTATTCAACTACACTAGATGTTACCAACCTTCATAAGGTGTTATCGTCCCTCAACGCGAGTATACCACCTCGTTATCTGCCATCCTCGTCTGCCAAGCCCGAGTATATTGCCGTCAATCCCTCAGCCTTGTATCCCGCCCCCAACCAGGACACCGTGCCCGAATCTCAACAGTTCAACAAACTCACGTTCCTGCCGCTTCTTCTGAAATCACTCTCGCTTGCCATGATGGAGTGGCCGTTATTCCGGAGTAGCATCACACATGACCTTCAAGAGAAGGCGAAACCGACGCTCACGATACGCTCGGGTGCTGACATTGCTTTGGCGTTGAGCACCCCGACCGGCCTCTATACACCAACCCTTGTCGGTATTAACTCGCACTCGGTCTTTGACATCCAAGCCAAACTCAAGCATCTGCAGCACCTCGGTTTGTCTATTTCCTCTTTCCACCAGCTGCCGGCTAACAATCCACTCCACTTTTATAGGTCGCCAAACTCCGTGCGGTCTAACACCCAAGGAGATGCCCAAACGCGGCGGAACCATCACTGTCAGCAACGTTGGCAGCATTGGCAAGGGCGTATTCGCGAGCCCAGTCCTCGTTCCCGGTGGCGGTGTAGCCATCTGTGCAATTGGCCGAGCAGAGTGGGTGATGGATGTCAACGGGGAATATTGGGATGAGGCCTCACAAAGAGGAGTGAGGAGACTGAAACTGCCTATTAGTTGGAGCGCAGATCACCGGGTTGTTGAAGGTGCTGAGTTGGCTGCGTTTGTGGAGTGCTGGAGGGCTTACGTCGAGGACCCAGCCCGGATGATTGGAGTTTTGGTGTAAATTAGAAGCTATAATCAAGTTTTACATCGTTCCCATACCGAGGAGTATATGACACGTGGGGGAGCAGGTATACATGCTGGGGCACCGTCACCCGTGAATAGCATCGAATTATCATAAATGTCAATGAATATGAAGGTTTGAATCAGGGAGGATGGATGGCGTGAGAACAATGTATGTAAGCGAAGCATGTTCGCTTAAGTCTCAGCTTGGTTGACTTTTAACCTGGCAATCACTAGTCCTCCCCTGTGGCAAGATGGCAGACGTCCCCACAGAACTTCTTGTAGAAACATTTGATATCGTTCACCAGGCCGAACTATACTCGGATACCAGAAGTTCTATTCGAATCCCCCTGGCATTGTCTCACGTCTGCCGACATTGGCGGGAAGTCATACTGGATCTCCCTCATCATTGGACCCATGTACATCTATCTCACACCCACCATCCTTTTATATCCAGGGAAATTCTCCGACGGTCCAAGTCCTCTCCCTTGTTTGTATCTCTTGGGCTCGCAAACTCCGCACGATCGCTTCAATCTCCTCTAGACTCGAAGGAGTTCCTATCTGTAATATCGGATCCTTCTGTTATCAGCCGCCTGCGAGACTTGCGAATTACAGGCCCCAACTTTGCTATTTCTCGTGTTGCCAGGAATTTCGGAGATTTTCCTGCCTTGCAAAACCTTGTTATACGGCAGGTTCGTCCAAGCAGGGATCATCATTATGTTGGACCGTTCACCTTCAACCCGAAGGTGTTTAAAACCCTTACCCTCGAAGGCATAGGAATCCATTGCTCTCAGTCCTCCGTTCTTTCGGGCCTGCGATCACTCACGTTAGTGAGAGCTGCAGAGAGCATCCTCAATCAAACCACTCTTCTGGATTACAATCATCCAGCTACCCCATATGCCCCCTGCATGACCCAACTCTCGGAACTTAGATTGATCGGTACTCTTCCACCGGTCTTTAACCCGCGAGCTAGGACGGAACTCTATTCGCCATCCTTCGATCGAAAAACACTCAAGTATTTGTACCTCTCGGACTACGAATCAGAGTTCCCCAGTCGTGTGGTCCGAATATCACTGAACCCAGGGAGCCTGGAAGAGCTTGAGCTCGAGAGCATCCGAGGACTTGCCTTAGGCAGTTTAGTTGGTTTGATCAATGAAGTCGCTGGGGCGCCCCTACCCTTTTCTCGGGTGCATACTCTCACAGTTCGAAACACACCAGACTTTTCCCATTCCATGGCGACGTATTTATTGCGCGCCTGTCCTCAGCTACGGATCTTGAGGCTTCAAGATCTTGACATGGAAAGCTTCGCTGCTGCTTTAAGAGACCCATGGATATGCCCATTGGTTTCTTCCCTTCTCGTGGATGGCATCGAAATACCTCGCCCTGCCGCCATAAATATGATAGCACCACCCACTTGATCTTTGATGAGATTGTCTTCTCTGCTTCGACATCATTTGGGGTATTTTTGTTTGTATCTATTAATGTCATTTGCTTTCTTTGGTTGTTTATGTTTCCCCACATTGGTTGTTTCAGTTTACTCTTTCACCAAATATTACTTCCTCTGACGTGGTACTTATAGTGCATCATACTACTAATACCCCCCCTCATTCCGTGAGAGTCTGTAAGAATGGCTGACAACTCATTGAAGGAGAGGTACTACACAAGTGATTCAGCCTACTTGCTTCCTGCAGATGATGAAGAACGAAAGAGGTCAGTTTTCTCAACCATCACCAACATAACTCACTAACGATCATCTTAGACTCCTGAAGCAACATGAGATCCTCACCCGCATCTTCGACAATCGTCTAATATTGGCGCCCGTCCAGTTTACCGATGGAGATGAAGTCCTGGAAATCGGTGTAGCCGCAGGTATGTCTCAACTTCTCCAACACAATTGACAACGCCGAACAATCAACCTAGGTGCTTGGCTGTATGACGTCGCACGAGAAATCGATTCCCGCGTCAAGGTCAAATATCACGCTATCGACATCGAGGCTCGGCTCTTTCCTCCTAACCCACCCCCCAACATGACCTTTTCTGTTGCCTCTGTCCTTGAATTACCTGAGACGTGGACAGAAAAGTTTTCATACGTCCACCAGAGGCTGCTAATGGCAGCGTTGACCGAATCTCAATGGCCTGTAGCAATCCAGGAGATATATCGAGTCCTAAAACCCGGTGGATGGGTGGAACTGAGCGAAGGCGAGGCGTATATGGCACTTCCAGATGGACGCGGGTGCCATCGAGTTTTTAACGCGGTACATCAAGTTTACATCTCCAAGGGTTTGGTGGTCAACATTGGTTCGGAGCTTCCAAATATGCTGAAGAAGGCGGGGTTCGTAGACATTGTCCACGTCCCTAGGAAGATTCCGTTGGGAAAGTGGGGTGGAGAGTTGGGTGAGGACGGGTTGCAGAGCATGGGCGGTTTCTTCCGCGCGATTAAGAAACCCTTGTTGCTGCAAGGGGGGCTCGGGATTGTGAAGACGGGGGAGGAGTACGATGCATTGGTGGACGATCTTGAGAGGGAATGGAATGAGGTGCCGGGATATAGCTGGGCACATTATATTACTTATGCAAGGAAGCCCGACAACACCCGCAATTGAAGTAGCTAGTGGATATAATTAACAAACAAGAAGTTGTCCTTAGCATAGAATCTTGTCAAGTCGCGGTTTATGGTAGTCACTTTTGTTCACCTTGCAACGCGTATATTACCTGTTCACAACGACCTCTATCATCCTAACGTCCCAGGTCCGTGCTTCGAATGAGTGGATGCCACTAACAAGGTGTAGACATCTTTCCACAACTGAGATTAACTATTCGTCGTCATAATCTCTGAACGGCCAGCCCCAGTGTGGCCGTGTGTAAGTGGGAGCCGGTGTTGGCGTAGTATTAGCGGGAGGCGCATCCTCATCTAAGGAGTCACGATCAATACTTACATGGAGCAGTTCAGCTACGCGGCTCAGACTTACCCTGTCTGATGTGGGGAGGCGTTGGTGTAGGCAAAGAGAACACAGCATACGCCAAAGCAAGGATGATGATGCAAAGCGACCAAGTGTTGGATTTCATGTTGGGGGATTGAAAATGGCCAGGTATGGGGAGGAATTTGCGAAGGAGTGTTCTGATTTATTCTGCGTACCGTAGTTTAAGACCTTTCTTTATAATGCAAGTTGGTGCTCCGTTTCGGAGACGAGAGCCCGATATTTCTGAAACTTCATAATGATCGAGAGTGAGGGGAGGCGGTGTACATATCATGTAACTCGTGACTTCGCACAACCAGTCTCATTCAAATGCCGTTCTCGTCCAAATTACTGTGTACATTACCACTGCTTAGCGCTCGAGTATCTGTAACACGATCTCTGAAATTTCGTAATTAGAACCATCAGTAAGCCCCCCTCCCGGGGGCATAATACGAGATGGTCTGAAACAAATAACAGTCGCCTTGGTCAACGTAATGGTGTCCCTACGAACTGACGATCGAAATGATTGTCCGATGCCCATTGCCTTATTCTATCGAAGTCCCGGCATGTATGTATGCTGTCCGCACTCGCGATTAAAGCGTCTAGCTCCTGGTCCCACTCCCAAGAAACAACACTAACGTCAGACATGCACATAATGGATTGTCTGACAGAGTTAATGCAGTGCGCAACATGGCTCATGTCAATGGAGTGACGATAGTGGTTTGGATAAAGGGCCTGTCGAATAGTGTCCTAACAAATCTGTAAGGAAAACTTATCAATGAAAAAGAGAGAAAGATATACCAAACAATGAAGTTGGTGGAAAACATCTAACATCCGTATCCGGTTCCCCTTTTGCTTGACGAAATCCAAACTCTCGCTGAGGGACGGTATTTGCTCTCTTCCTGGTAATGTAGAGTTCGAGACTGGAAGAGTAACGGAGGATTAGCCCGGTCCTGCGGCCAGTGGGAGTCCGAATTACATTCGTAGAGCGTTCTCCAAGCTGTGTCCACCGCCATCGACGGTTCTTGTTCATAGATAGATGCCTCATCGATGAGATCACGGTCGAAAACCATGGTTTTGTAGGCCAGCGCGTCTTGGGCAGGATCTGTGAATCACAGAGATTTAACGTTGTGACTGCGCTCTGAGCATTGAGCTCTTACTATCCGTCAGTTGTGGATAAAGGGAGCAACCGTGTTTATGGCATTTTATCCATGATGCCAATATACATAGGTTTCCAGCAACAGATAGTACGAATATCAACGTAAAAAACCAACTCGAGTGTTTTCGATGGTGTGAGGTACCCCATCTGAAGTTGGCATCTTCCGCGTCGCTCGGTTGTAGGGGTTGGTATTGGTAGAACGAAGGTGGCATGAGCTCAGAGGTTGGTCTAGGAGGTAAAGCAGTCTCTGATTCTGCCATGAGGCAGTCTGTAGAACCCCAGACGGATCATTGATTAGGGGACATTCCTCTATGAAATGCTTGCAATTGACACCAGGGACCCGCAGTTGCAGTCATACACAGCCATATTTTATTGTACCTCTACTCCCCAATCCTCGAGGCTCCAGGGGTCTCGCGACGCCTGCCTTCTAATCGAAAAATGTATCCATTAATAGCTATCCTAGTCTTCGACATGACAGATTAACTATCATGGTGGCTCTCCTGGATTGTGTTTCACCCTCGCAGAGGGATAGCCACTTTAACTCTATTAAACCACCGGAGATCAATGCCCTTGCTAGATTTCAAGCATTCCGAGTCGTCTGCAAGGGGGGCCTCATGCATCAGAGATCGCAGACGAGAAAGGCAGTCAGCGGAAGGAAACTTGCTTCGAATGTCAAGATAGAACAGATAAGTCGCTTCCTATCCAATCCAGTCGAGGAAAGGGGGCTATGTTCATGGAACCGGTATCGTTAGTTGACTCATACGCCCCTCCTCCCACAGCTGCAAACGAAGTGACAATGTCATAATAGTGGAGTACCTAACAATTCTTATCAATAGGTTTGTTTCGGGAAGTTTCTGCATTTCCTCGTGCAGTGAAAACCGACCACTCATTAAAGTGCCGTTGCATTTGCCACTCCCATTCCTCTCTACTCCGCCGGCTGTAATTTGACTTAAACCAAACCCCAATGACACAGTCTAACTCAGACCTTTCCTTTGTGATAAGGGATGTTGGACTCGGGATGGCTCTTCTGGAATGCTTCACCAATGGTGCGGCCATTGACACTCGACAGTTGTACACAGTGATTAATCATTCGGGTGACTAGGTATCTACACGGCAATATTCACATTCACGCTCTGGCTTCTACGTGAGAGAGAATTCCTCCAGATAAATGGCTTGACCTGTTAATCCAACGTATTTCCGTAGTTGCTCAGAGGCCGAACAAGTGCTACAAGGGCCACAAATACATGCTTTCGATCATTGTGGTCCTTTATGTATTGTCTATCATTCACATGGCCTGTCGATGGGATATGATCAGGCGCGCCTTCGTGTTGGACGGCTCGGCGGCAGATACGATCCTACAATCTCTCTTGCGCCAGCCGACCTGGTCCACCATTTTGTCAAGTCTCTCACTGTCCTTGATGACACTTATCGCTGACTCTGTTTTGGTAAGTACATGTCTCTATAGTGTGTTGTTGATTAGAAATCTGATTGAAGCGGCATAGATTTGGAGGTGTTGGGTTGTTTGGAACTGTGACTGGAGGGCTCCCGCCCTCCCACTTGCCACCACCATTACCGGGACGAGTATGTCAAGGTATCCCTCAGGGAAAGCTATTGATAACTGTTTCTGGTATAGTTTTCTGTGCGCTCAGCCTGAAGTACCAAATTAGTCCTCAAGCCTGGGACCGTCTCTCTCCCGCTAACCGAACGAAGTTCACCGATTTTGGGATTATCTACTTGTCCCTATCTTTGGCTAGCACCGTGCTCTCTACCCTCCTGATCATATACCGCATCGTCTCAGTAACCCGCGGGACGCTCATGACGAACCGCTACAAGGGCATTATTGAAATCATCGCCAAGTCCGCTGCTATTTATGCTGTGACTCTCATTATCTTCCTTCCCTTCTTCGCCCAGAAGAACTTCACTCAGGGGTATGCTCAGGCTATTCTGGTTCCCATTACAGTATGTATCTCTTCTGTTCATAGCTACCCATTTAACGTCAAATGATAGGGAATCGCGCCAACGATCATCACAGCACGAGTTTCACTGGGCCTGGCGCAGGAACAAACTCTAACCCAAACTACCTTTTCAAGCGTCGTCAGCTGGGATCTTTCCTCGCAACGTTCGTCAACTATTCGCAGAAACGCTAATCAATCCTTTAATCCCCTGCAGGGGGGAATGAAATCCCGGAATGGGAAGGACTTAGTATGACCAAGATACTGTGTATATATAAACTATGATCGCTTTGTTATTGGATGAATTGCTCTGCGTTACCATAAGGATGCTAATGGGAATACTTTTCCACATCACCGTGGACTCTGTTACTTCTTTTCGATAAGCCATGCAACCTTGGCACCTACATTAGATTTCTAGCAAGTTTCCCGCAATGGGCGCCCGACGGGCTCCGGACCTTTGTCGCACATTCTGAAGCCGTGTGGGGCCTCATCTTTGTTATCGTTTAATGTCCATCCTGTTAGCTTTGCCCTCGCTCAACGGGCTCCGTCCCCCAGGAAGAGGGGATTGCTTCCATCCCATATTGTATCCTCGACGCTGTGCCCATCTCAACAAAGGCTGACCAAGTATGTTCTCGTTCAATAGACGATTCGCAGAAACTGGATAGGGGTTACTGGTGAAGTTGATTTCGCTCGATGCTTCACTTCGCAAGATTATATTCCGTTTTCCTGTGGCAGAGTAGTGATTGCCCCAGGTAGAAAGTAGCATAGTATCAAGCAATGGGGGACAATTGGAGCATGTCGCAACCCTGATAAACACACCCAAACCACCACCCAGGAAGCTGTCCCAACTGTCTTGAGCTAATTTTACCCACCACCGTAGAAGGTACAGGAGGCTTGGGTGTCAAACCGCGTTCGTCTACTTAATCCTGGGACGCGTCCTTGCTGCCACAATGGGAATGTGAGACTGATGCGGGGGAAGTTACGCACTTGCCTGATCTAAATCGTAGCAACACATCACTTCGGATGTGGTGATACATACTGTGTGCTTTACGCTTACAGTACCTGAGTCACTCTTAGCGGCCGCCCAGTCTGATATTAAGGCTCCAACAAACTATTTTCGGATGTATGACATTAACTTGGACAGCTGACACCTCGTACCGTGATTGCCATCATCGGCACCTTTGATGAAACATGAACTGTTACGTTCTGGACAACGTACTTGGGCGACCATTAGAGGGCAATGGCACACTGCCGCACTCGCTTTCATTCCTTCATTTTGGCTGTGCACTCAGACCTGGTGATTCAGGGATGCAGCGTATATAAACACCGCCTGCTGTTCTCCCTGTGGCCTCCTTTGCTGAGGGGATAATCAACATACATCATGTTTTCGTCCTCATCCTCGAGACTATTTGGCTCTGAATACGTACCACTACCTACGCATGATCAAGAAGCAGACCCACAGCAAGCCCCTCGACATGTCCTCAAGCGGAACGCCTTCGTTAGCTATGCGTTCCTTAGCTTGTTCATTGTGTCTATTTTGCTTAATGGGTTCTTGCTCTGCGCGCGTAATGGTTCAGAGCGAATAATTTCAACCCCATTTGCACAGCTTACCTACTGTACGCACCACCCTGATGATGATGCTGGTTGGGGGAAGCTCATGCGCACGATTTTGTAGCCCCAGCGGAAGATTATATCGAATATAAAATGCAGAAGTTTACAAGAGGTCTTGCGGGTGATGTTCCAGTTTACGAGAGGCCGCCTTCACTTGAGGTAGACAAAGCTTGGGAAGAGCTCTACATGTGTGAGTGTCTTTCTTGTGCTGACGCTGGCTGATGTGGTTTTCTGACTTATTAGTCTCAAGGGGCGGGTTCGAAAGTGCCATCTTCGGTTGCCAGGAAGCTTCCCAATGCAACATGGTCCATCCCGGAACTTGAGGGGTGGTGGCTCACCTCACTGGACGTATTTCATCAGCTGCATTGTTTGGTTCGTACTACATTGTTGTTCTATCGTGATTTAGTTGACCGCTTTATAGGATATGATCCGACAAGTCGTTCATCCTGATGACTATCCTGACATGCAGCATCTCTCAAAGGTCCACCTCCGGCACTGTATCGGTGCTATTCGACAAGGCTTGATGTGCTTCTCTGATGTTACGCCTATCGTATGGCAGTGGAATGATACTCTTCAGGCAGGAGAACAGAGAGATGATATCGTGCACTCTTGCAGGAATTTTGATAAGATCCAGGAGTGGGGGAAGAAGAATTTCTACAGTAGCATGCTCGACCTTGGGACACATGCCGAATGGGACATTGATGCGTAGGTGAAGCTGATAGTTTCTGTGCGCGGATGATGCATACATTATTGAAACAGACATTATCCTCTATTCACTCGTCCTAACATTTGTAGTATTACTTAACTGTTCGGAGCTTCTGTAATATTATCTTCACGGATACGGAATTTCCTCAATCGTTCCGGTAGCCCGACTTCGTCCACTAGTGGTTGTGGGTGAGTTCATGCCCATTGTTGGCATGCTTTTAGGTTCGATGGTCCCCATCGTGTATGGAACAGTATCCGCCACACGAAACCGGGAGAGCTCAAGCGTCTCCTTCGTTCTCTGTTTAAGTAGTCGTTTTTGTCGTCGATTTGCTCTCAAAATAATCAAGTTGCAAGCAATGCCAACTATTGGAAGCTCCTATCACATAGAACGGGTCACTTTATCGAGAAGACAAATTGGCGGGAAAGTGGACATACGAGGGCGACCATGATGTACACTGCGGTACTTTGAGTGACGTAGGTGATGAATGTTGCGATGGCGGTGAGCGTGTACAATAGACCGGATTCAACGGTTATGCAGATGATATAGTGCAGAGTGCTTCTCGGAAATTCGTCGCTTTCGGGGGGCTGCAGCCCGGACCGTTTGTTGGCCTCTTCGAAGAGCCAGATGCGCAATACAGTTAGAACTAGATGGAATAGCGGACGTTATCTGACGGACTCGATTGAGAAAAGAGCGTAAGGTTAATCACCCGTAGTAGAAATGTTGATCAAGATTGAGGCGGCCCAAAAGCTAGCGCCGTACGGGATAATTTTCTTTGAGTTAAAGACGCCTTCCCCCGAGAATGATGCTTCAAGAATGATTATTCTGATGGTGCAGAAGAGGCAGCCGATCCAGAGGATAGATGAGACGAATATCCATCTCCACATTCTGCCCCACAATATCCAGCAACGATGAATCTAGCGAAAAGCGAGTGGTTTTATTGGGGTATGTGGGTTTTCAAAGGCGTAGGAACGTACAAGGACCCAATCGCCGACAATTGTCCCGAATAGGATGGAAGATGTCTGTCCAATATTGTAATTCGACATATATATGACGTACGAGTACTAGACCCTCACTCACCTCGACGACGTTAAGCCATCCCGAGAGTTGATTGTATTCCACCCGTGGCCCGTCGGGAAGAGAAGAGAAGATAAAAGCACGCAGGCTCCGGTAGAAACTCAGCGCGAGGCCACCGGTAATCGTGAAGAAAAGACTGGTTGTCCCAGCAAACACAGGAATATTCACCTCATTAATTGGTTTTAGTTTGTGGTGGGAAAAAAGGAGGACTTCTGCTGTACAACAAAAGGTAATGATGTAGAGCCCGTAAAGAATACTTTCAAAGAAGAGAGCACATAGACGGGATTCGGCTAGCGATAATAATCCCATGGCGGATTGTGATAAGAAGAAAGGAACAGAAGGGCGGCAAGAATCGAAGCTTTGAGCGTGGATACCATTGGGGAGTTATCAGCGAGATTGATGGTGATGAAACTTCAAAGTGGGAGCAGTAGCTTCCACCACCGTCAAATATAATTTTGGCCAGGATGTTGAAGGAATAGTATGCAATCCGAGAAGACAGAAAAGCCGTGTCCTCTAGATCTGAGCACTTAGGAAATCTCTGCCTATCCTATTTTGGAGAAGGAGCGCTGTCTGAAAATTTACAGCTCAGAATCAGCTCCGATCGGCATGGCTAACACATACAGACACGTACATTCCTCATTCAACGACAACCGCGACCAGGTTCAGCAGCTTCTCACTTCCGCTATGAGCACTGCTTCCAAGCACAAAGAAAGACAAGAAGATGATTACTATCGCTCACGCCATAGTCATGGTGAATAATTTCTCCGACTTTTGAAGTCCTGAAGACTCATACCCTCCTCGACATGCCCTCAATATCTGGGACACCCGCATATATGCACGCCTGCATGAACACTTTTAACAATGCATGACTCCGAAGCATATCGGAGGAAAAGAAGACACGGGGACTTCGGTTCCGATGTAGACGATTGGGAGGGTAACTCATCCCGGAATGAGAAGGTTAGTGGTAGTTTTCATGGTGCGAAGTGGGGGCTTAACTTTATGGCGTGGGTGTATGCACAGAGGGACTATAGGGGCAAGGATGCACTAGCGGATTTTAGGTCTGAAATTGCAGCCGAGGAGGCTCGTTACCGGCGAAGTCGTGACACTGTCCCTGTACGTTTCCTTGCTTACTGAGCCAGGTAGTCTTCTGACCTCCAAAGGGGTTTGTGATGCGATGGTGATCAGATATCCTCCGATGATGCTCACCGTGGCGGGCACAGAAATGCCTATAGCTCAGACCGGCATAGACGGGACCGCTACGAGGAGGAACAACCCCAACCTCGCAGGCCAAGGGATCAATACTACCTATACAAGGAGACGAGAAGACCTATCAAGTCTACATATTCTACAGAAGACCGAGGGTATGCCCAAGATAAAACAAGGAACCGTAGTCCGAGTCCCCTCCAAGGCGTCATAGGACACCGTCATTCTAATTCAATGGACAATAATCCGCGCGGTGCTCCCAATCAACTAAATGAAGACGATGAAGCTAAACCAGGGGGTGATAAGAAGAGGGTCCATGGGTCTGGGCGGCGTGGCCGTTCTCTCTCATGGTCTTCAACATCCTCGAGAGCCAGTTCGAAGCGATCGTTGTCCCGGGGTTCTTCGGCGAGTACCTCGGGTTCATCCCGTTGTCACTCTCGCGAGCGTAAGCGGCGAAGGACACGTTCCGGGTCCCGATCGACGGATAGGAGGGAAAGGAAAGATCGGAAGGGCCATAAAGACCGTCGATCTCGGTCCAGGAGGAAAGGAAAAGATAGAGAAAAGAGCGAGACGAGGCGGAGTGCGTTGACGGGCAAGAAGGTGAATAACCAAAATCTCTGAACTTGGACCATATGCTAACAAAGCTTAGATCAAGTTGAAAGTGAAGAGAGATAAGGGCGACGAGGAAAGGGATGCTAAACGTCAGGAGCTGCTAAAGTTTCTCAATTCGGCGTATGAATGAGTAGTATGACATAATGAAGATGTTGCCATCTGTGTCTCTCTATGACCACTTGACCTTAGCCATCATGCTCCTCAGTCTTCCTCCTGAATTGCTGCTCTCAATCCTTAAGCTTCTTCCAGTTTCCGATATTGCCACTTGCATTGCCACTTGCAAGTCTTTCAAGACCTTCGTCGACCAGCACGAGTCTACTGTTTACCGACAAGTAGCAGCACATCCAAGTCTACGACTCATACCCCACGATCAGATCCTGTTTTCGGATGTTGCTTCACTTGGTTGGCATTCAAAACGCTTCTTGGGTGAAGCAGGAAACTGGAAAGAGCTATGTAAGCACACTCTCGATCGAATTTGATTCCTCTGAATAAATCATCAAGGCCGTCGTGCTTGTGAGGTTCGTTCCAGTTGGCTTGGTAGAGGACCATCGCGCATCACGAGTTATGACTGTGGACTATCGGAACGCCGAGATGTGCATCGCATTAAAGTTGACGAAAAACGAGGTTTTTATATCACCACCCACCTAACAGGAGGACTGGCGGTGATAGATATAGATGAGGGAACCCTGATTTGGGGTCTAAAACCCGTGCGCACATCCAAGGTCTGTTATTTTTATTTGCAAATGATTGACGCAGTCAACAGTACTATGTGCGTGGTCTCGCTCACTGCGAGTATGGGGAGGGATTCCTCATCTTTGACCGATACGCTCTCTGGCACGGGCATGGGCATGATGCAAAAGAAGTTTGGCGTCTGGTCAGCGACGAGCCTGGAATCTCTGGTCCAGGTGAATATGAAGTCGTGCCGGAATCACAGCCAGACCGTATACAGCTTCATCCCGCGCATACTTATTCTTTGGGAGGTCGTCTGAAATTTGTCCCACATGCTCTCCTCCGTCCTCCGGGAAACGTACCGACCAGAGCCTTCCGGTTTGTTTATCCTACGTTACTCGTCGGTGGGGAGGATACACTCTTTCTTTGGGATGTTCGTACCGGGAGACTGGTGGAGAGTATGGATGATATTCAGAGCCAGATGCCGAAACGAATCGGGGGTGTGGGTGAAGGGGAGGTGGTCCGAGGGGAGGATGCCCAAGCACATACTGAGCAAGGTACAATGGCCGCAACTCAAGGAATGGAGATTGAGGAGAGCGAGCAAGGTGCAATGGCCGCAACTCAAGGAATGGAGATTGAGGAGAGCGAGGAAGGTTCAGAAGGCGGTGACGACGATGATGACGAAGGTGATACCGACTCAGAGGCTTCCCAAACATTGGATGAAGACGAACTCGGAGACATCTGTTACGTTGAAGTAAACGACAAGTACGCTTTTGTGTGTGGATCTGGAAATTTCAAAGTCTTTCGGCGTAGAGCTACGGGCGTGGACACGGCGCGAGGTGAGAGTGAAGCTTCGAGGACGGCGGACTGTGTTTTAGCAATCACCGAGTCACAACTTCGGCGTCAAGGGGCGTGGTACTTTCGCGTAGGCTATGTTAAGTCGGAGGACTTACCGGAAGGATTCAAAAGTTGGCGGGAAAGAGGGGTTTTGGATCCCATAGCTAACGCGTGGAAGGACTCCAATAAGGTGGTTGTGCGTCACAACACGGTACTGTCGAGGGTCAACGCGGCGTCTCCACCCTCCACTTGGAGAAACCAACATTGTTCAGCAGGTAAGTAGTTATTTAGCACAGACCTGTCTTTGGCGCCAACTCATCGATTGCATCCTTAGCTCATGTTTCCCCTTGCGGCCAACACCTCGCCCTTCTCGGGAATGACTCCAGACTGGTTGTCATTCCTTACTTTGAAAGGATCATCAATGGTTCTGTTGAAGGCATACATACCATCATGATCGATGTCCAGTTGAATCCGCGAGCTGAATCCATATACCTTGCTTATGAAGATGGCAGAATTGGTGTTGTGACTGTGGGTCCTGTCCTCGACGTACGATGTACAGGCGTTGACCATCTCTACAGCAGCTTGCCCTATTCATTGTCCAGCCCACTTTTGCGGCACCAGACGATTTCGAGACACCTCCGCAATTGCAGGTTCAAAGGGTGCCAATGTTAAACAATCCCGAGTTTTTGACCGGTGTCAGCTGCCTTCAAATGTCCTCAACGGCACTTTGGCTTAGCTGGGGCGCATCATTGTGTCCAGGCGCAGCAGAAGAGGAAAGTTACATACACGAGGAGATGTTCGAAAGGAGTCTTGACACTGGGGACGCTGGCTTTTTTATTTACCGTGAGTACAGTCTTGGCACAACTGGGATATCAATTCATTCTGTTGGATGGTAGGTCGGCCTCAGAAATCTTTCGTTACCAGCGTTGAGTTTGGCGTTAAGTCGTGAGTCTTCCCTATGTATGCATACGTCATTCACGCCGTTCACCCTTTGAAGATCGGACTCTTTGACAAGGTGCCTCTGTCCAAGGGCTGTAACTTAGCTCAAACCCTGTATACTGACTCCCAATCTATTTACATCATAACAAAGAAGACTATACAGTACAATACATTAACGATGACGTTCTTTTATCCACCCCAACATTATCTCTCTGAACTCATCAGCCTTCGAAAGCCATGGCATATGATCGGCGTCCTTGATATGTCTTAGGACATACTTTTTCCACCCGAACTCCTCACACAGCTCCCTGAGGCCGTCAGAATTCAACAACTTGTCCTTCTCACTGGTGATTACCAAAACTTCCAGTTCTCCGGAGCGCGCTTGCTGTAACATCTTTTCCGGATCCTGTGTTCGTGTTGTCAGTTTTCCCGCGATTGCCCTTGGCACGAGAATGATCCCCTCAAGGAGGGTACGGGAAAGGTCTGGCGAAAGGTAGTCGGACAGCCACGACGTGAAACGTAGCGCAGCCTGTCGAAAAGCGTCCACGTCGGTCGTTTGAGTCAGATCGCCGAGGAGGACCAGCGAGGGTGGAGAGGCGATGCGGAAGATGATGGCTGGGTTGAGGTATATTGTTCCTTCAACGTTGATGAAGCCAGATATAGTGACAGAGGTGTTATAGTTGACAATGTCAACAAAGTGCGAAGCTATAGAAATTTTCTGAGTACCTGGTTACTTTTTGGGGGTGTGCGGTTAGGTATAGACATACCGCCAAGGCTCCACCCCATTACAAAGGTTTTGGTCACACCAAATTCCTTGCAAACCGCCTCGAAGTCTTCTGATATGCGCTGCGATTCCCATGCCTCGTCGGTGATTGGCTTCCCGCTTTTCCCGTGGCCGCGGGGGTCGTAGCGTACCTAGAAGTAGAAGCAAATCATGACATGCCTTTATTTATGAATGGACCCCAACCCCACTCACCAGAAACGCGTTCGAGAGCCACTTGGGATCCTCGAATATAGCATTAAACGCAGCCCCGACCATGTTGAACCCAGGAATCATAACGATGGTCGGAACAAAGGGCGAGCGATTCCCAGCTGCGCCGGTGTAGATCTCAGTCCCATCAGCAGACTTGACGAAACGAGACTCGAGTTTTACAGAGTGTTCGACGGTCATGACGACCAGGACGGACGGAAAGAGGAGCGACAATATGGGATTGGGAACCTGGCGGAGGATTCATGCCTCTTGGAATTTTAACCAGTTTGTTCATAGCCCGATTTGGTGGGATGAATGTGGATTCTGCGTTCCATAGTTGCGGTTATGATGGTCCAATTCAACCCACATACCGAAGATCCGTAAGCCGTAGGTCGGCAAGCAGCAATGATTACCGCGGTTTGGTCGGGATGTGGGCACCTAAAATCTACTCAATCGAGCAGAAACAAGTTTAATGATCGAGCAGAAACAAGTCTAATGACCGAGCAATCCACAGTTATGGCCATCGCCACTGACTGACTCTCAACTTGAATGTACCCAATCAGGGGCAGATTTAGAAAGGGACTGTCGAATCTGTGCGAGGAAGCGCCCTGGAAGGAAAGTTTCGTCACTGACTAGCCTCATTTGGTTCATGTCTCGGCCTTGGAAGCCTAGGACTCTCCGCCCGTGACGAAACCTATGCTTCTCCTGAATGACTCATTTTGATTTGTCGATGCCAGTCAGCAGTCGGATAGTGGGTGCTTGGGCACTCACATACAAAGGGTCTGTCATTCTGGCCATTCCGTGTCGCACAAAGTCCAATTTGGCCCCTTTTATTGGTCGTTCCAGAGCATGCACCGCCATTCTTGAAGGTTGCACGATCCCATGCTTAGACAATGTCTAAAGACGTCCAAGAGATATGCTTGTACGCGATTAAACCAATGACATCATAGCTTGACAGTTAGCCGCTGTTATGATAGTATTTGCAGTCAGTCGATTGTGACCTCTCGCTGTGATTAAAGCCAGCATTATCATGGTGACGGAGACTAGGAACCGATGATCGAGTACTAACGTCGTGAAGGTACAAGAGAGTGCTCTGCTGATGATTAACTCGATATATCTCATCGACTGCTAGTGAACCGACGAGCGAGAGCCGTTCGAGCTCTTTAATAGTCGGATTACAATATAGCACATTCTGTGCGCCAGGGCTGAGTAGCACTGTGAATAAGTGCCTTTGTAAACCAGAAGACTGTCTGCGTGGAATAGGTCACAGCTAGCTCCTATTACTCAAGCCGAGTTCGCATCATTCATTCGTAGATAACAGCCTCCGTAATTTGCAGAGAAAATGCCACAATATCCTCAGAAGGAGGCGCTCGTTCTTGATGCTCTCCAGTTTGTTTATGTTTCTCTACGCGAAATCATCTCTCTGTCTCCGAATTTGCAGTCGTTTTCCTTCATTCAACATCTTCGTGTTCGTTTTTGCCGACCTCTCGGTTTCTCGTAGACTCGCGTGCTGCCTTACGCCACTGATGACAAGGATCAACAGTTGCAGGTATCTCGCCTCGGTGCTACTTTATGAAGATGCCGGATTGTGGCTGCCGGAGCTAGCACCCAACATGGCATAAGCATGCAGCATGCTTGGTCGGCGGAGTAGACAGAGGTGTGGCAGAAATTAACGCCCAGTCCTCTACAGATTCCCTCCCTTGGCAAGGTTTCTCCACCCCCATAAATAGCACCCACTCTTCGACTCACCCCGTACAAAGTACAAGCAGTATTATCTTATCTCCCACTATTCGTTACGTTCAGTTCCGTACGAAAGCAAACTGGTGAGCTCCGTCTGCATTCAGGATTCACCTCGGCGATACAATGCTTAACCTTTGTACATCCACTTTCTGCATTTCCCCTCGGCTTTGAAAAAATAAATGGTTTTACCGCTGGCCCCGCTCCCGAAACATGTGGGAGATCAAGCAATCTCCTCCGGACTGCAAAGGGCTGCCAAGCAAGGGCTGTTGGAGACGAAGTTGACACTTATAGTGGGACCAAATCCTTAATTCCGCCAGCGAAACTAGACCTCCCTCCCCTAGGCTTCCGTGCCCATGGGTCCTAGGGCGTCTTTCGGTTCATGAGCACAGTGTGCTATACGTAATTACGCCTTTAGCTCCCTCCAAGTACAGCCTTGTTCTACCTTAAACCTTACCTATTCCAACAATTGTATTAACCATATCTTGAACCTTATTCAACCTGCGAGGGATGTTCACCTGGACGCGAAATTTATGTAATCTGCCCCTCCATTCAGCGGAACCAATCATAGCCGGAGTCATGAGATGTGTTGATGCTGTCCTCAAAGGCAAAAACGACGGAAATCGTTTATATCGGACCCTCATTCAAGGGTATATCATTAGATTATAGAAAATACAAATACGTCACAGCGCTGAATCAAGCGTACTAAATATAAATTAGAACCACGTATGTCAAAGAGGACGACAGAACTTACTCTTGTAAAAGTGCCCATGGTCATGAATGTTTCCTTCTTCTTCGGCTTCCCCTCTCCATACAGACTCTTCAACGCTTCGCTCATCGTGGCCTTCCGCTTCGCCTCCTCCATTGCCAGCTCATTCGCGACCGCCTTGCTAGAGGCAACGGTGGAGTTAATGATTGGTTGTACTGATGTCTCCCGTTTCTTCTTAGGCGGTTCTTCCTCAGACGAAGCATTCTTTCGCTTCTTGGACTTCTTCGGAGGCTCGAGTAACCGCCGACGCTCCATGTTTTCACGTAATCTTTCCTCCTCCTCAGACGAAGGATTGATGGCGATGATATCTTCCGAGCGGGAATACTTCTTTTGACACTGTGGACATAGGTCCAGAGCCTTATCCACTCCTTCGACAGGCTTTGGCGAACCGGAAGCTGTCTCGGATATAGTCTTGTACCCGGCAAGCGAGAACACGCAGCCACACGTCCAGATGTAAATGAAGGGTTGCGAACCGTTCATTTCTTTCATCGTTAAGGGACAAACGAACTGTGCCTGGTCCAACGAATCATCTGTCGCCTTCTTGGAATCTGTCTTAGATGAGGTATTTGGCGACAGCACCAGTTGTTTGACATCCTGAAAAAGAGCCATTAATTGAAGAGTTACCATCGTAATATGCGCTCAAACATACCTTGAGAGATCTTATATGCCCGCATATTGTCTCCCCATCTCCGTACGCCGACTTGTCCAGTAGGTACTCAATAATTGAGTCTTTATTATACAGTTTCCCGAGTGCACACGCAACCACTGGCTCCTGGAGCTTCCGCTATATGAATACTTAGCATGGTTCATCATAATAATTGGGATTCAGATACTCACCTTGGACAGTGCACAGAAAAACCATTTGGCTCTCGTTTGATTAGCCTTGTCGGCTTGTTCAGCCTTTGAGAACCATGTCGGTAGATGTATACGTGAGGAAGGGGAAAGGCATACCTTAGGCTTCGTCTTGACTAGGTCACGGCGATCTGGGATACTTCCTCCGTCATTACCCATGGTGTTCGTCGAGAGCAGAGATAGGGATGTGGCTGGTAAGAGTTAAGAGTAGCGTGAGAATCTAAGGGGGTACCATGATATTTATGTAAGTAGGGTCACAGCTTTCGCTTCCACTCTAATCCTTCTCCATGAAGCTTTGTAACGAACTTCACCAGCAGCAAAACTGTCCCATATATACGGTTCTTGGCAGAACCAGAGCAAGGCGATTAGCCGAAACCGAAAATCATCGACGCTGAAGGTGCCAGTTTGCCATGTGTTCGACAACTCCACCTGCCAGGTCACCGATAATTTCCGAGCCGTTTCAAGTTTGAATGTGCTCTGTAGAAACGTTGCGCCTCGAATAACTCGAACTTCCGAAAGTGGGGTCTCTTGGTTCTATTCAGAGATACCGCACAGGACGAGCGACTGATTCTGACTCCAACTCTCAGGTAGAATTGCTCATTCCACGGGGCCTAGCTTCGTGTAAATAATAAATTTCTTGCGTCGCCTGGATCGGCTATTGCTGGAAAATCATCCGACGCTCACAGTTCATATTTCGGCACCCAAGGTCGATCCAATATTTGGGTTAAAATTGAGTCTCCCCAATGATATAAAACGAATGATTCTCCCTTCTTGTCCCCATCGTCAGCAAGTACCTCCAGCTCCATTACCGTGTAGACTCTGCATTGCTTCACGACAACCTGCGGCAGCACATCTCATGCAATTGTTGACCAGGAAAGCGAAACTGGTCTTTGCCATCTTTTCCCTTGGTGTCGCCAACGCCGTCGCTCAGTCTTGCACTGACAACTCTCCATGCGGCAATAATGTATGTTGCACCACCGCCCTACGTATCTTCATAGACTATCAGAATGTATGACTCAAGTTTCTGCCCTATTTACCGGTGAAGGTCCGCTGTAGCGGGCAACTGCATCCCTCGCAGCAACTGCGAAGGAGTGAGTGTATCCTTGCCTTCAATCGACTTGCTGCTCACTCTCGCCCCCCAGAGGATTGGTCACTTCAATGGAGGCGTCTGTGGTTGTCTCGTTTGATGACCCATATATCGCAAATCGCCCGTATGAGATGTGAAAATGACAGTGTTCTTATATTCTTCTCCAGTATTCAGATTCGCATCGCCATACGTGCAGCATTTTGTTCAACAAGGCACACGAGTGAATAAGGTTATTTTTGTCGCGGATTATGAAAATCCTCGAAGTTCGTCCCTGCAAACCACATGAACCTCCTGTGAATCACGGATCCATTTCCGACCCTGTTTGGTAGTCGCGGAATATATATCACCTACCAGTATCTCGACAATCTCCCACTGGGGTTCCGCAGTCCGCCATGTTCACACCACTTGTTCTTGCCGCTCTCGCTCTCTCTGGTTTACAGTCCACGATTGCAAGCCAATCCCCTTTCTTACATCCGGCTTCTGGCGAGGTTCCGTTGCGTTTTGCCCATGAACAATATGACACAGGGTTGTTCTCACCACCATTCTCATCCCTATCAGCTGTTCCAGAAACGGAGTGGGGCATCCTCTCTCATCCTCTCTTCCCAAAATATAGTGTAAGGCTGAAGAAAAGCTCGTTTTGTGATGATACAGTTAGGTATGCCTTCCTTTT
>JAEUWK010001456.1:0-19103 GCA_018524425.1 Podaxis sp. AQ795752 | reverse complement strand
TACTGAGGCGGAAGCAATACAATGCTACCATGGGTGTTCGCGTCACTACTGGTATCAGATAAAAAAGTGAATAGGCCTGTGTTTAGAGCTCGAGTCGCCTCGGAACCCAAGTTCCTGCCCTGTCCCATGATGTTCCAACTCTCTCAGCTTGCCTTCACCCTCCTCCTCGGCGCTGTCACAATTGTTACGGCGACTCGTCACCTTGAGATCATCAACTGCCCCTTCAATGCTACTATTTACATTAATGGACATTCCCAAGGCGCGCTTCACGCGCTTGGGGGGAGCACCACACGCGACTTTCCTGACAACTGGAGCGACCTCATCTATACCGATCTAAGTCGAGGTAATCCGGCAGGGCCTGGTACAACCAGGGGCAGGATTTTACGGGCCGGCAAGTACCAGTTGGCTCTGATGAACATAAACTGGTTTCTGATATTCCCATTCACCCATATCGCATCTCCGGTCGTCCGTGTAGTCGAGCTATAATTACATAGTCAGGGACCTCAACTAGATCAATGTCGACGTGAATATCGGACCCATCGACTCTCCCTCGGTATGGCTCGTCCTCGAATTCAAATGATAGACGTCCCCTGACGCTGAGGGTGTAGCGCATGGGCTTCTGTGTAAACGCTAGCTGTGCTTGCAACAACTGCCCAAACGCGTACACATTGTCACCAACTAACTTCCCCAACCCCGGTACTGTCGCACCACAACCACCTTCGTACAGTTGTCCACACACTCCCAGTGGTTTCACTGTAACGCGTGTATCCATTTCTCCTTTCTATTTTAACATTCACGAGATCATCTTCCAGTTTCTGTCCAACGGGCGAGATTCCCAGCTTCCAGTCGCGACCCGACTTCATCAATCCTGGTGGCAACCCCAACAAGTGTCTTGATGTGAGAGCCGCCGTTTGTGCGAATGGAACGCCTGTGCAAATGTGAGTAAATATATCTCAGCCGCCGAGAAGCACATATACACAGCATGATGCAATTGTTTCAGCTATGATTGTAACGGAACTTCGGGTCAGATGTGGTCCATCATTCGTGGTAATGGAGTGGTCCGCGTTTCTGGAACAAACTATTGCCTTGATGCTGGATTCAGTGCGCCTACTCCTTTCCCATAAATGCTTCCATTTCCTAGTATCTCCTTCTTGGCAGACCCTGCCAACGGTGTGAAAATGAAGAATTGGACATGCTATGAAGGTCTCGCTGCGCAGCAATGGTACTGGACTGATGACAGCCGTATCGCGCCGACAGGAAAAGGTGCACTCTCCAATCCCGCTTCAGCCCAACTGAATTGGCTCTCAACCACCCTGTATCTAGGACAATGCCCGATCTGACCGACGGTAAATTTGACAACGGAAATCCCGTGCAAATTTGGAAGTGTACAGATGGGAGCCAGAATCAAATTTGGATGTAGGTAATGTTAGCAGATGGGTACGATGTGATTTAGCCATGCACAGCTAAATATGGACAATGGACAACTCCTACTGAGCTATTGACTGAGTGTCTTGGTAATGGATGAACGCACACCCCTG
Source organism: Podaxis sp. AQ795752 (assembly GCA_018524425.1). Taxonomy (NCBI): domain Eukaryota; kingdom Fungi; phylum Basidiomycota; class Agaricomycetes; order Agaricales; family Agaricaceae; genus Podaxis; species Podaxis sp. AQ795752. Next base: position 17,565 of record JAEUWK010001456.1, on the reverse strand, counting down.
CTTATGTGCTTGTATCCCCCTACTTCTGTGTGTATTCGTGTCCGAAAAACGGGCGAGCGGATGAGTACATACAACAAATGACAAAAATCAAGACGGACTTCTGCTGGTATCGCTACCCGTTGTTCGAATCGTGCTGTCCGAGGTGGTGATCCCTGTGTTACGGGTAGCATAAGCCGGTGGCGGGAGTGGTGTGACAAGCTCGTTGATATTCCGAAATTCAGGCGGATTAGGAGCAAAAACCCAGGTTCCATTCGTAGTCGATCCTTCTGTGAGATCAACTGTAGTACCGGGGACTGTCTCCCTGGAAGCCGGTGACCTCAGTTGCCTCATATGCGGAGGAACTTCTTCCTTTCTCGTGACAGCCACACCGGACGATGAATTTGGGAAAGGTTCAGCGGAGGTTCTTCGTTTCCTCCTGCGGAACCAAAAGATTAAGCCGGCAGCGGCGACCAAGGCGATAGCGCCAATGACTATTCCAGCAATGGCCCCACTGGGGAAATGCGACGAGGACCCCGGCGGAAGATCGGGAGAGGCTGATGTCGTCGGCATATCCTTTCCAGAGGTAAACGTCGGCTGATATGTAATATAGTCAAGGGAGAACCGCTGATTCATGCAATCAGTGATGTTCACTAGGAGACTGTGGGAACCGTCGGTGAGATCGTTCTTGGAGAAGAGCTGGAAGTTGGTCTGCACGCCGAAGATGCTATTTTGGGATGTTGTCTCCGCTGAGTAGGGCGTCTGCGCTATCTGTTGACCGTCGATGATAAAGGTTGCAGTCACGCTACCAATGGACTGCCAGTCAAAAACTCCCCATAGTTGAATCGAAGTCCCTGAGCAGAAATATCAGCAACATTATGTAGGTAGATGTTCATTTTACAGGCGCATACCGGAGAAGTCCAGCGAAAGAGTATCGCCAGGGTTGCATGAAGAGCGGGTACTATAGTCGCCAATAAACGTGAAGGGTTGGAGAGACTTGAAACGACTGAAATCCTGTTGCCAAGCTCCAGTGTACTTGATGGCAGGGTCGGAGTCGCTGATTAAGACTGGCGTATTTTGAAACACGGTGCTAGGATCAACCACAACGACGATGTAATCGAGTGTGACCTTTGGAAGGTCATTAATAACTACAGTGTGCGGACCTGGTTGAAGCGCCGGAGTGCGGTACCATTCACCATACGATGGCGGATTGGATGTGGGTAACGTATAGTTCGACTGGGGTAAATCGTCGATAATGGGCGTGAACGACGAATCATTCAAGGACGCCCCGTGAAAAATAGCCGTGGTACCTGTCAAGGGGTTAATCGTTGTCACGACTCCGGAAGGGTGGATAGTACCGTTGAAAGTGAATTGCAGTTTAGCTCCGGGAAACTGATTAACGACCTTGGAACGCCCACTCGTCCAAAGCTCGGACGAGTTATCTGACCAAGCACTTGGAGGAGTGCATTGGATGTTGGGATTAGCGTCGTCTATATACAGTTGGAGCTGGGACATGGGTCAGAGAATTCGGAAGCTCTTGACTCTGAGCAGGAATTTAACCAATTTCCGGGGACGCATCCTTGATTTGTTTGATGCTGGATTGCATATTCCAACATGATGACATCGTCTCTACACCTGATGATCACACTGATGGGCATGCCCAATGACCGGTAGGTACGTTCGTATTAACTCGTGTGCAGGGTGGAGTGCGAGCACTCCTAGAGTGATCTTCTGGTATGAGTCCAAATCTGTTTTTCTTCTTCGTTTCCCTACAAAAAATTGCAGAAGAACAGTCAATTTCGGACGATCTAAAACACAATAAGGTATCTCATGTGAAGGAATGTACCTTCTTGGTAGCCCGTCATTGCATACCATGAAGTCGGCGCCCCAATGAAAGATGCACCGAAGGTACGGGTTTTGACGATATCAACTTCTGCGCAGTTCTCCGATGAGCAACAGGTGTGGATAAGGAAAGACTTTCGCCACGCTGATGAGTGGGTCGTCCTGCATATGCAAGAATATTTAACGTATCAAGATTCAAAACGCGTGATCGTAGCATCGCCTGAGTTGGCACGGACATAGGTGTCACCGTCCAGTTCAAGATTGTCTCGAAGGTGAAGCTAGATGCTTGCATATGTTTACCTGTCCCATGGTGGCGCCAGGCCGACAGCAGTACATCACCAAGGACAGGCACCCTCCACTCTCAAGTCGACATTATCGGATGCGCTTGTGAAGCATTAATGTCATACTTGTACTATCTATCTCAGCTTCTGCGATCGGACCGATCTGACATGTGTCTGCCATTTGTTAATGGTAACCCGCCATGAAGAAACCACCTGTTACACCATACTCTATCACTTATAATTTCCCTTGTCGAGCAGCCTTTTCCCCCTTTCTGATTTACTAATGAGCGAATCATCTGGCGAACGAACTGTAAGGCTCATCCTTTCTTTGGGACAATTATTGACGCGTCAATTTAGGTGGCATGGGAGGACCAGGAGACCTTCGCTATCGCGTATGTATGCTCCCAAAGGAAAGAACTCATCACTTATTAGCTCCTGGGTGAGCAGCGTAATGGGACCGACGGGCACTGGAAAGTCTACGGTACGGGCCCAAGGACCTCTAGTAACAGCCTATCACATCTCATCTTGAACGCACTCCTAGTTCATTAACCTCGTCGCTGGTTCCAACTTCAGGGTTGGGAGTGAGCTTGAGTCGTGTACGGACTCGGTGCATTTCACCTCTTGCTTTGACGTCGACGGAAAACAAGCCATATTGATCGATACACCCGGTTTCGACGACACGAAAATCACAGACAGTGATGTGTTAAAGATGATTGCCGCAACCCTCTCCCTCCTGTGAGTTATGCAGCCCTCGTTCGAGAGAATAAGCTGGAAGCTCCTCTAACATAGTCGGGAGAACCGTTTCAAGCTCGCGGGGATCATCTATATGCATCGAATCATCGATAATCGGATGGGTGGTATTTCCAGTCGCAATTTTCGCATGTTTCGACACCTGTGTGGCGACTCATCACTATCCAACGTGGTGATCGTAACCACCATGTGGGATCAGATCGACAAAGCTGCTGGTGAAGCCCGCGAAGTCGAATTGATGACCAAACCCATCTTCTTTGAGCCAGTTATCGCTCGTGGAGCGCGCATGGCACGACACGACAACACGATTGAATCGGCGCGCTCTATCATCTCCTCCATCATCTCTCGTCATTGGACTCAACAGGCGCTTCAAATTCAGGAAGAGCTTGGAGCAGGCATGGATATTGGTTCCACAAAAGCCGGCCGGGAATTAGACAAGGACTTGAGGGAGCGCTCCATGCGCTACAAAGATGATCTGCGAGAAGTTATAGAAGAGATGCAGGAAGCGATCAGGCTGCGGGATGAGGAATCACGGAGAGAGTTAGTGTCGGAACGGAAGAAACTTGAAGCGATGATCAAGCGATTGGAGCACGAATCTGCTGGACTTGCATCTGGCTATGCAGAGGCCCTAGCTCGGCTCGAGGCGAAGATGCAATCTTCCGTGAAACCTCTACCTCTCCAATCATCCTACTCTTCCGCTACGCAGCCGATTGTGGCTGCCGCGGAGACAGAAAGCAATGCTGTACTCGAAGGTAAAATTGCGGCTGCATTTCCTGTCTTCGGGTTTTGGGGACGTCTTGCTGTCATGCTGGCGCCATTTTCTCTTACCTGGAAATAATGTAGTTTTAAGCTCGGCTGCCCAACAGCAGATTGCGATGATCATTGTTCTCGATCACGGAACCGCTACTCGGGCACATGTGTAAATATGACAATGTTAAGAATAGCGTGAAGCTAGAGCACAGGTATAGCCCTATCACCGATATAATGATGGATCTGTCTACTTGATACTCAAAGGATCTGCTTTTCTCTTGTCCCCTTTGTGGCGTAAAAGGGGCATCCCCGGCGAGTGTAGTCTCACCCAGCGCACTCGCGATGTCGCAGTCAGACCCGTTCGTGCCCTTACTCTCACTCAGAAACCGAATAAATATGGACTGTACGGGGTATAGCATATCAGTAGTCAGTATTCAACTTTACTCTGTCATTTCGGCCCGCCGTATAATGTTGAAGGATTGGCACACTTCTCTGTGACGGCCTTGACGACTTCATGCTAGCCATCCATGCCCCACGTCAAACTTTGTGGAGATTCCTGTCCCAAAGTTGTGATCTGGAACATTTTGAGCTAGATCGTTATCCGGAAGGGAATAAAGCCACCAAGGCAAGAAATTATTGAGCACGCGGTGGATAGGACGGGCGTGTCGTGAGGGGCGTATAGAAGTTGACCCTNGTTAGCAGTATTTGCTTGTTCTTGTCTATATCCTCAAAACATGATTGCATTTGATATATTCCAAGTAAAACCTTTGTGTGTAACAGAAAAGGCAATAAAAGGTTCTATGAATGATGTTATACCCTCAAGAGGTTTTGTGAATGATGTTATACCCTGAAAAGGTTTTATGTGTGATGAGAAAGGTAATATAAGGTTTTGTAAATGATGATATACCTTCAAAAAGTTTGTCATTTCTTACTCAATTGAATGTCTTTCCAGCTCTTATAGTCCATTTTATTCTTCAATTTGCTAGAAGTCCTAGGAATCAGTGAGTCAGTGGTGTTGGAGGCCATCCTTAGGAGCCCACTCAACCATGATAAGCAGCCAAGTGAGCCACCCACAGCAGTTGTAATTCGCACCTCCATGTTGCGGCACCTTGCCGGGCATGTCAGAAATCTGTGGATGATGATTTGCATGCCATAGACAAGAACAGTCCCGCCATGGTCAGGGTTGATTGACGGTGTATTGGAAGGGAAAAACCCGGGCAGTCACGATGGAGCGATCTCGGACGTGGCTGATGAGCTAATGGCAGAGTGATTGGGAAGTCGAAGATCAGTGGCTTGAACGTTGCTTTGATTATTCACTACATGCTTTGCAGTCCCTCTTTGTTACTATCGGAAACACTACTTAGTATCTGGTTGATTGGCGCCGGACCGGCAGTCTGTATCAGGCCCATGAGCACATCTCCCTACCAGGGGAAGACCGCTGCATTGGCATGTCAATGGTTGTACTTCTCCGGAACAAGTTCCCTACCTAGCACCTTTATACAACTATTACATCTCAACGGCAGGTATTTTATATAGTCCATATTCCATTATGCATGCGTAACGATAACGTGAATGGGAATGCGTTGTGGATTGTAACGCCACTCTTCCATTTTCTTGATCCAAGTAGTCTATGTTCTTTGGTCAAACCACTCGGACCGTTATTTGATATCTCCGCGGACCGTCTTGGGCGTTCGCTTCATATACTTGGCCTTCTTTGTGGGATGTTTAACATCCCATGAATAGAAGCCAACCCATCTTCATTATCTACTTCCCCAAGCTTTCGCTTCCGGAACTCGGACTTCTGATGATGAGTTGGATGGGCCGGCTGCGCTGGAATCGCGGGTTCTGGAACAAGCCGTTGGAGAGTGGTGTGATCTAGGTGCCGTTGCTCGGCTGCTGTGGAGGTGTCCAAGTATTGTTGAGGCTGCTGGAACTGGGAATCTGAAATGGGGGTCGTGACGGTGGAGTTACTCTCAGTACTATGTGGTTGGGGGGCTAAACGTGAGGGGAGTTGTGGTCCAGAAGCTACAGGTGTGCTTCGAGTAGACAACTGTGTCAGATTATGCCACGCCATATGGAGCTAGACTCACTCGTTTCTTGATACATTAGGGGTCATTGCGGTCACGGGAAACCTGGAAAGTAGAAGTTGTTGAGGCTCCGTGTCCTGCTGAACTTGCTGCACGCTGAACCCTGTCGGAGATGGCCCTACATCGCGATTCTGAGGATGGGAACTGTCATGCCGATACGGTGAGTGATGCCGAGAGGCCTCTTGTGTCATCGGAGTGGTTAGGGTATCCTGGCTGTTTCTCGTAGGTGCGTTTACCCAGCCTGTGGCCGCCCATGAGTCAAAATCTAGCGGTTTGTATGCTAAGGAGCGATAGTCTAATGGCGGGGCCTCTGAAGTGCCGTCATAGTAGAGAGATCCAGTCAAGGTGGCTGAGTCACTTGTCCGAGAACCGAGCCACTGGTTACCGAAGAGATCACCCTTAGAGAAACTTGATGAAGCGCATTTGGCGCCATAAAAGAAACCAGGGGAAGATTCGGTGAAACCTTGGAGCATGTTCCCATGTTTAACGCTGATAGAATCAGTTACTGGCGGGGACGGCCCATGATATGAAATATGCCGGGTTGGTGCAGTGAGGAATTCAGATTGTTGGGGTTCGGACTGCTCTTCTTGGGCAATTTCGGGAGTGACGATAGGTTTCAGAGATTGTGGGGAGTATGTGCCACGTTCCTGTGGGCCTCTCACTCGGGATCGGTCAGAAGTTATGGGGTGCTTCTGAGGTATGGATATATCACTTGCGGCGTGAGATTGGTTTACAGGAAGTGGGCCTCTTCGGATAGGGTCCAGAGATTCCTTTCTCGCGGTAACCTGTTTATGAGCCGAGTGAGAAACAGGGAGAGCGACTTCAGGAGCAGTTGAAAAAGGGCTTGAATATGTTTTCCTAGAGCTCGAGCTGTTGACCGAGGAGACAGGTGCTCTTGCTTTCCTCTGGTTCTCTGGATGTAGGAAATACGAAAGGCGTTTCAAGAATGCAGGAGACCGAGGCAAGCGTTTGACTTCATTCTTTTTCTCCTCGTTATCGTGCCAATTTTGAGCGGCGGCCCTGGCTAGGTCTTGGAGTTTTCGCTGCAGGGCTTGCGCCCATACTATGGCGATATCATCCAGATCTTTCTCGCTGAATGCAGCTTTCTGCTGCTGAGTCATGAAGGGGATGAAGAGTTTGAGTAAAAGGAGCGATGGTAATGTGTAGACTAAAGGACCTGGACACCGCCACCTAATATAGCCTCGAGAACAACAACAGTGAAAAGCGGCAAGCTTGTACTTTTATTTTGTATATACGTTATTCACCCTTCACTACCGTCGGCGTGCCAACCTCCAACAATGCCAGAGAGGCAACCTGCTCGGAAGCGTGGAAGCGGATCTCGTGGTTTGGCCTTCCGTTGTTGTCATCATCTGGCGCTTACATCCTGAGGACTTACCACGACTGCTGCTGGCAGGCGCCTAAACCGTCACTCAAGGTACGTATCGATATATACATCATAGAAAAGCAATGCCATTTGGCCTATTCCCTTACCTTACTATGGGCCAGAGGTTTAAAGTGATATAGTAGCGCCCTCACTTAATCGCGACACTCGCGAGGTTATTGATAAACCTGGGGTCGTAGTTGGGCTCTATTGACGGACGGAAATTCTTTCGCGAACCGAGTCTTTGTGCTTCTTTTGCCTACAAGGCTGATACGATACATGTCATGTCACGTTCCCTCGTATTCGTGGTTTTCACTGGAGCTTCGGTCGCAACAGGATAAGCATGGGTGTAGGTGCTACTAATACGCGAATGGCAGGGTGTAGCACGTTCGACAACGAGAGGACCGAGCATAGGAACATAAACTAGTGGTGAATACGACACTAGGGAGTAACAATCCTATGTTCAGGTTGGTTAGAAATCCGGATAACGAGACAGCTAGACTTAAGGCTCACCTTCCCCTATCGTCGTTGCCATCACTACGGGGACGGCGCCCGAATGTCGTGGTGCTCCTAGGCAACACAGTCGACTCTGTCTTAACCCATACCTGCAATAGCCCATAGCATTTCCATGTGACGAAGTTCGTTCTCTCGCAGGGATTTGTAAGCAGAAACCCATAACTCCCTGATACCCCATAACCCATAGCCATTACGGCTCGAAACCGCATAGCGCCCACCGCCATAAATAGTATTAAAGCACGGTTAGGATAGTAACATTTGGCGTTTCGTCATCGAACCGAGAGGAAACTCAGAAGTTGAACCGTCACTCTGAATATTTCACATCTATTATGGTCCCTACTCCTACACTCATGCAAATTCTTGAGAAGGGCTACTCAGTGCCCGAGCGAGGAATACTTCCACAGCCCCGACCATGAGCAAGGGGGAATTGACGACGGAACAAGAAGAAATTTTCAGCAGAGTGATGGAACCACGCAGGATGCAGGAGATCAACGAGATCAATGGCAGAGGGGACATGGATTGATGGTTATTTCGTTAAATCTGGGAACTAGAATATTTGGAACTACTTGATTTTTCAATGTCATAGGTAGCTACTATGGCTAAATAAACTTAATCAGAATTTTCATCGATTTTCTAATACCATTTTTTTCGCATCTCTCCCATAACCACGGATACTCTGTCATAACCCATAGTTTGGACCTTCCACCAGTTACTATTGGTTAAGACAGAGGTGACTGTAGTCCCATCCCCCTTGCCTCAGCCTGAGTCGTTGTCTAGGGCTTGAATACGAGAGGTATGACATTGTCGTAACTGTCAGATATTCCATAGCAAGTCATGGTTGATCTCGAACTTGCGCGGTTGCAGGAATAAGACGAGCAAATAGAACGGTTTTCTTCGCTGGAACTGTTTATCTTTGAGTGAAATGGTAGTTGTCATCTTCTGCCGTCGGTCAATGGGCTTTTCGAAGAATTCCGATGTACATGAGGGCGCTGTCATTCCTTGGTCATAGTTCTCTCCGGATACAAAATGGCCACACGGTAGATGACTGCGGTGAGATTGGATACCCACCACCTCTTGCGCTCAAAAGCTCTTGCTTGATCCCATCCAGCCAGTTTTCGAACGTGTCCATGATGATGAGTATAGGGGAAGCGAACAGTGAAACAAGGTCACCTGGACTGTAATTCGAACAAGGCTTTTGGATTATTGCTTGTACGTCTTTGAGTATAATTGTGGTCCTTGATTGCATTATCCATTGGAGAAAGACAATTACAAAGTGGATACTGGACACGACGAAAACAGAATTGATCCGTGGGTGAAGCGCTTCGTGAACCCAAGTGTGGGGTTTACATACTCGTTTGTCTATGCCTAATATTGCAGTGTACAAGTTCGAGTCAATAGTTCACTACAGCAATATTGAGCTATATTGCGCGAGATGGGACAATTGGGCGAAGTTGGTGTGAGCTTAGTGAAGTGTGCTTGTCATCTGGTCTCATCAAATCCATGTTTGATTTATTCAGATTTCACCTCAGGCTCGTTTTCCACTTGTTGCTTCTGATGCTGGGCATTGGCTGCGCTGAGATAGGTGTCTAGATGATGCAAAGACATCAAAGCGCTGACGATCTGGCAGGGAGTATACAACTCACTCCACAGAAGGCTCACACCACATACAGTAACGAGGCGAAGGTGAGGAGGCACAAGCGAAAAGTTGAGTATCTGTGTAGGGATATACACTGCCCTAGAAGGAAATGAGAATGGGATTAACGAGATGATTAGAGTAGCTTGCCAGTTGCGAATGATGGTCGGAACATATGCCTATGAATGCGAATGGTTAACTGAAAACCTGAATATAGCCGAGAGGACGAACCGCCTGAATTCTTGGAATTGCCTCATTGACCTTGCCCTCTAGTAGACTCATTGAGCCATAGAAATACGCGACGGCAACTGCGATACGGTAGAGGTGAAGACACGTAAAGGCAACGCGAAGACCACCTTACCAGGGGTTAAGAGAGCTTGATCAAGCCATACCTACTTGCAACAATCAACAACTGCTCGTACGTGGCTCTTCCGACATACTCGGTAAATAAGGCCGCGAGTTGGGCTGGCAAACTTGAGCCTGTTTAAGAGGCTGTACCATGCAGTCATCGGAGGACCAAAGAAAAGACCTGAAGAATCATCTGCTTGAAATTTCAAGTGGGTGAGATGGGGCGAAGAACGAACCTCCATAAACGGTCAAACGGACCGTCCGTGCGAGCTAGATATATAAAATAAGTGCCACTAGTAGGATATGTTAGAGGAAACTCACGTCATGTTGGGTGCCGCCCTTTTTTTCTACAAGTTGTTGAGCAATCACGTCGCCGGTTCCAAAGAGTACAGCTGCAGTTGCACATTGAGTGAGCAAAGGACGTCTGATCAGGAGAGCACTGATGAGGTATATTAGGACCAGCTGATTGTATAAGGGGTAGGAACGTACTTGTAAGCTCCGAGGAGACCAGCCATGGACGACAGAAATCCAGAGTCGTGATGGACTTCTAACTAATCCAGTCGTGGGATGTTAATTATATAATCGTTGATCCGAAGTTCTACCTTGTCCAACGTGGAGGGTATACAGAACCAAAAATGGAAAGACGGAAGAAATGAATGGTTAACTGGTTAGGGGTTATCGCAAAAAATATATACAGGTTCTCTCTCCATTGCTGTTCTTCTTCAAGCTTTCCCCCCGAACTTGCAGATGGCGTATATACCCCTCGACAAATTTCCACAAGTGCGTTTCCTCGTAAACCTGACTTGACCCTCCCCTGATGATATCATATCTCTGCAGATACGAGCCCAGCTCAAGAGCACATTCGCTTCTGGTCGGACAAAATCCATTCCATGGCGTCAGCAACAACTTCTACAGCTTGCCCGTCTCGCCCAAGATAATGTTGAGGCCATCACTGAAGCCATCTATCAGGACCTCGGCAAGCCCCGCCTTGAGGTTTTCCTGGCAGAGGTAGGACCCATTGTTGAGCGCTCCATTATCTGTGCGAAAAAGGTCGCCGAGTGGGCAAAGGATGAGGACAAGTCAAGCGAAGTCGAGGACTGGATGAAGACTTGGCGGCCACGAGTCCGGAAGGAACCCAAAGGAGTAGCTCTCATTATTGCGTATGCCCTTTTGGAATGCTTAATCCCGCCTCTTCTCATTCTGTCCATCTTAGCCCATGGAACTACCCTGTCGTATTATCACTCCAACCACTATATGGTGCCATTGCTGCTGGCTGTTGCGCGGTCATCAAACCGTCAGAATTCGCTCCTCACTACTCGGCCCTGTTGGCAAAACTCGTCCCCAAATACCTTGACAACGAAGCCTTCAAAGTTGTACAAGGGGCTGTCCCGGAGATTACACGTTTACTGGAGTTGCAATGTAAGTAATCCGTTCCTCTTCATCTATTTATCCAGCGTTTCCTACGCGGATTCTGTGGAAATCTGTTGAACGGAAACACTCTCCCACGTAAACTTTTTTCCGGTCCTCTTCGAGATTCCCAAAACGTCAACACGGACTCACTTTCTGCTCCAATAGGGGACCACATATTCTACACCGGAAATGGTCGTGTTGCCCGCATCATTTCCGCCGCCGCGGCGCGACACTTGACCCCTCTTACGCTCGAATTGGGCGGAAAATCCCCCGTGATAGTTGACTCCACAACCGATGTTGATCTTGCTGCGAAGCGTATCTTATATGGCAAGAGTCAAAACGCTGGACAGGTACGCCTCTATCCGCATGGTGGACCCTCAAATAATCAGACAGTTTCCAGCTTTGCGTTTCTCCGGATTATGTACTCTGCTCGAGGTCGGTACTTGAGACCTTTGTGAACTCACTCAAGGAACATGCGAAGACTTTCTGGCCCGAGGGTTCACTCAAATCCTCATCTTTTGGACGTATCGTCTCAAACGCACATTTCTCGCGTCTTTCTTCCATTCTCCAGCATACCAAGGCTAAGATCGTGTATGGCGGCGGAAAAGACTTTGAAGGAACTATCGATCCTGCTGGCAGGAAACGTGGACTCGAGATGACTGTTTTTATATTGGACAGAGAACACTGGGATGATGATTCCTTGATGAATGAGTAAGTGACTGGTTAATACCTGTACAGTTGTTATGGAGGTGATATTCCTTCCAAGGGAACTTTTTGGACCGTTCTTGCCGATTTTGCCAGTGGAAGACGTCGATGAGGCTATACGCTTCATTAGTGCTAGGTGAGCCACTTTGCTTGGGGGAACATGTCCAGCTAGCACTGACGAACCATATGATGGCTAGGAATCACCCATTGGTCTTGTATGCCTTCACTCCCAACGAAGAGACTAAGAACAAGAGTCAGTGCTGCACCTCTTCTGCCTTGAACTCCGACTTAGGTTTGCCATTTAGTCTTAAACAATACAACCAGCGGTAACGCTGTGTTTAATGATACCTTCCAACAATTGGCTGGTACGTCGGTTGGCATATGATATCGGGATTTGTAAGCTCTGATTCTCAACTGACAGTAAATGCTGTACCATTTGGTGGCGTTGGCGAATCCGGATGTACGTTCACATTGCTTCCGTTAATACTGCTGCATCTAACCTCGTGATAACTTCCCAGATGGAAGGCAAATCCTTCGATACAGCTTTGATCTGTTTACTTATGAACGCACCGTGGTCGATATACCCAATGAGTAAGTCTAGTCCTATTGCTGTGTAGTGTCTTATTTAACAGCTTTTGTAGGGCGGAACAGATGTTAGGAATCAGATATGCTCCATATACCCAGGAAAAGTTTGATATCCTCTCCGCTGCCGTCAGAATGCCTATCCCCACTGTTGAGGAGCTCTAATCGAACAATCGCCACCGGGATGAGGAAAGTAGCGAAGGAGTGGAAGAACTGTCCATCTATAAATATATACCCCTTCTTGCGCATGACTCGTGGGTTGTTATATACTTATCAATACTTGTTTTGGCATCGGCGTGCTCAGCTTCACCTAGAACTGAATCCAGTATCTCTGAGAGACCGCCATATTTTTGGATTGGGAAACACACTTGATCCTAAACTCCCTTCTGTGTGGAGATAGTGGCCCAATCCAACCCCCGGAGTCTTTGAATAGCACAAAAATCCCTAGCTAAATCAATACTCCATGACTAGGGAAAAGTGCGTGGAGTGGATGCTGATACGAGGCGCCGCTGCGCTCAGGAAGTCTAAAAAGACACGGCTTTCACAGTGAATCGATCACAAACTTGAAGTGACCATGGAACCCTTGATAATTTTGCTCTTAATCGCTTTGTGCTGGTCGATTGTATTGCGAAGGAAAAGGCCTCCCGGGGTGCCTTTACCACCTAGCCCGCCGGGGGATCCTATCCTTGGTCACCTGCGATATATTCCTCCAGAGAATCCCGAGCTTCAGTATACGGAATGGGCTAAGACATATGGTTTGTTCGGTGTTGTCACTGTTTAGTCTGCCCTTCAATATATTCTCTAGGGGATGTGATTTATCTCCGGATCCTCAATCGGCCAATTGTAGTTCTCAATTCGGCAGAGGCAGCTCTCGATCTACTAGAGAAAAGGAGTGGGAACTATAGTGACAGACCTGAATTTCCGATCTTTGAGATGTGAGTTGCTGATCACAACTGCTTTAACGCTTGATGCTTAATGAGATGTAGAATGGGATGGAAGGCGGCGTTGACGTTGTCCTTTGCGCACTATGGGAAACAGTTCCAGAAACACAGACGCCTCTTTCAAGAATATTTCAGTAGGCAGAAGGTTGCTCGTTATCAGGATCTCCAGGTTACACAAGCGAGAAGATTGGTTGTCAGTCTGGTTGAAGGTGAGAAAGACTTGGAGGATATTTTACAAAGGTTTGCTGGGTTTCGATGTCACCACTTGAGCTTACCTCAACGTGTCCTAGCTTTGGCACATCTATTGTTGTTCGCATCGCATTTGGCCAGGACCTACACCTCGGGAAAGATCCCACCTATGACCAGATTGTAAGAAGTCATGGTTATGCAATGACGCATTGCGGCCCTCCTGGAGGTACATTGGTTGACCTCTTTCCCATCCGTGAGTTCGTTTACTTCCCATGAACTATCGTTTGCTTATTCTGACTGGATGAATTAAAGTTCAATATCTCCCCTCTTGGTTTCCGGGAACGTTCTTCGCAAATCGTGCTCGAGAATTCAGTGCTGGGACTCGAAAGCTTCATGATTATCCATTTGCACAAGTCCAGAGCCAGATGGTGAGAAACATGATCTGGTTTACTGCTACTCTAACGTATGGTTTTTAATCTCGCTTTGCAGCTTGATGGAACGGCTAAGCCGTCGTTCTTGTCTTATCACTTGGAACGAATCCAGCAAGGGGAGAACAATGGATCCGAGGAGGATTATGATGATGTGAAAGGGGCTGCTGCTACAATCTATGGAGCAGGTTCTGAAACCGTGAGTGCTGCTAGAAAGCCTAAGCGCAAGTCCCGCCCTTTTTGATGATGTTCCTTTCACAAAGATATGGGGCACGCTATCTGTCTTCATGCTAGCCATGGTCCTCTATCCGGAATGTCAACAACAAGCTCAAAAGGAGCTTGATGGCTTACTTCTTCGCTCTCGCTTACCGGATCTTGAGGACCGCAAATCCTTACCATACATTGAATGCGTTGTACAAGAAACTTACCGGTCAGTCTTATCCCTCATGTGCAGTGGGCTGGCTGACAAGGATTGGTAGTTGGTTGAGTGTGGTACCGGTCGGTAGGTCGCCCCTCGCTCCCATATAGAGGTCTAGTGACAAATGTACTGGTAGGGTNGCTCAAAAGGAGCTTGATGATTTACTGCTTCGCTCTCGCTTGCCGGAGCTCGAGGACCGGAAGTCCCTACCTTATGTCGAATGCGTTGTGCAAGAAACTTACCGGTCAGTCTTACCACTCATGTGCAGCAGGTTGCCTAACAAGGATTGGTAGTTGGTTGAGTGTGGTACCAGTCGGTAGGTCCCCCTTCGCTCCCATATGGAGGTCTATTGACGATTAAACGGGTAGGCGTACCTCACCGCGCATTACACGACGATGTGTATAAAGGCATGCTCATTCCCAAAGGCGCAATCATATTTGCCAATGCATGGTAAGGCCACGTTGCGGTACCAGTACATTGAGTGCTAATCGGGGAACGTGCCAACAGGGGTATCCAGCGGGATGAAGCCGTCTATCGCGATGCTGCTGTTTTTAATCCTTCACGGTACCTACCCAAGTCCGAAGGTGGTAATGGCGAACCTTTCCCGATTTCTCATTTCGGGTTTGGTAGACGGTGAGTTCCCCACCTTCCCGACTGGATGCATTGCATCGACGTTAAGTGCTATATACAAGTGTATGTCCGGGTCGATACCTCGCGGATGGGAACTTTTGGATCGCCGCTGCAACGATTCTCTCCCTTCTCACCATAGAGAGGGTGAAGAATGAAAAAGGGGAGGATGTTATACCTCCAGTGGGAATTAACACCGGATTGGCGAGGTCGGTTGTTGACTTTCTATGACCATGACCCATGCTGACTTAACCGTGCTGGAAAGCCATCCCAAACCCTATGACTGCATTGTCCAAATCAGGGACAATCAGGCGAAAGTGCTTCTAGAAGAGGCACAGGCCGAACTCAGCAACGATGATTAATCTCGAATCCGGGAGTTGACAACCAGAGTGGCCATGTCCATCCCCCATTCACCAGAGCCGCCACCAGTAATTGCTGGTATTGAAGTGTCTATGTAACAGTGAAAACTTCTATCCGATTGATTATATTCACTTGATATGTTGTGGTTACCGTTATGATACAACTTTTCATCATGAAAAGGAAACGGAGATATAAGGAAAAGATAACAAAGAGATAAATCGGAATGCCCAGTAGTCACCTTGGGACGTTTCGCTCCAAGAGTTTTTATTTTTTCTGATCCTCCAATGATCACTCCGGTCCATAACGACGGTCGTTGACACACTTTCTTGTCCAGAACTTTCTCCCGTGTCTTTGCGAGTCCACGGCTCATACTGTACTCGTCCTGGGTAATTTTTCTTTCGCCTTTTGTGGCCGCCACTGGTAAAATGCCCAGAGGGATACGGAGGATAGATTGACTTGATGGATGAAACTGTTGGTTGTCGCTGTTGCTGTTGGTGTCGATGTTGGTATGTGGGTTAATGCAGGGGATCTGGAGGGACGAGAACTTCGAGTCCCTTTGGAACACCGTACAGAGTGGCGCATGTGCGCTCCTGGTGACATGGCGGTTCGCCCTCTTGGCCCTCTTTGTCCGGTCTGTTATCTTCCCCTTCCTCTCCGAGCGCCTGAGGCCCATGTGAGTAACTTGGCAGCGTTGCTCATTCCTAAACCTTTTTTTTCTGGGAGCCTGACAGAAGCGAAGTGAGCCTTAGCTTGGGGTTGTTCTGGGTCTTGCTGCATATCAAAGCCATCAAACTTGGCCCCGTCTATTTCGAGGTAGTCATCATGCTGAGTGCGGTGGAGAGAGTGGGGTGCACCGAAAGCATACAGGTCAAGCCATTGATAGGATGAATTGAAGAAGCAATCATTAAAAGGCCGTCTAATCTGAGAAACTTACCAAGGGTCGCTAAGCACTTCCAATCTCAGGTAAGAACAGGAGGGGGGTTACCTTGTTCTTTTCAATCATGTTTCTTTTTTGCGTTAGCCAAATTCCAGTATAATGGTAGTCATAGTGCAAAGGAATGAATCACGGAACAGCTTGCAGGCACAGGAGTCAACGTGACAGGAGGATGATTAACAGGCCGAGCAGCCCGTGCAGCACAACGTTTTTCTCAAGTACCGGTGTGAGTGGATGGCGGAGCCGGGGAAAGGGTAAGTGTCTTCCGTACAATGTATCGTACACAGGTGCTTGACCTCGAAGAACGGACCGGAGGGCGAGTGAAGCCGAGGATCACGTGACGTATACACCGCCTAATTGAATATTCGAATATTCTACATCTGCCATCTGCCTCGACGTTCGCAACACGGCGCTCTCATAGCCACACAGTTACTACCCCTTCTCTCAACTCTTCCTCCTTCTCGTCGGCACAAGGCAGGTACTTGCTCCCTAATCCCAAAACATGCCCTCGTCACGCCTTCTACGCTCGTGGCTCTCAACATGCCTTTTCCTCACTCTCTTCTCGACTTTAGTATCAGGTCCGTCGCTGCTTTACCGCGACTCTTGCTAGTTCTCACCCTGAGCCGCTTTCTAGCCTATTTCATGATTGACGAACCGCACCGCGACACCCAGTGGGTGAACAACCAACCTAATCTAATCCAATGGAAGAAGGGGCTTCTGGATGGCATTGACGGTTTCGACATTGAAATGGCCCGTCTGACAGTGGATGGTCTTACACTAGTCGCAAAAAATGTTCCCGCACAACAAGACCATCTTAATATCTTCCTGCAAGACGTCCAGCCAGGCGACGACTATTTCCTTATCTTCTTGAATTCGACACATGGCGTCATGCACGCAACGTCACCTAGATTTACCGTCCTCGCCGCTGGAAGTAACCCGACGAATAAGGGTCTATCCCCGAACAGCGCAGCGCCGACTGTCACTGTCAGTGGGACGCCAAATCCTACAAGGGCATTCGCGACGACGTTTCCTGCGCTAGCGCACAATGGTGCTGTTGGAGGGTGGAGAGGAGCTGTTCCGGGGGCTGTTGAGCTGGCGGTGATGGTTTTAGCGACGTTGGCGTGTATAGCTGCTGGTGGTGTATGGACAATGTCATGATGGTCGGCGGGCGGCTTGGCAGTAACTGCTTCATTCTCCGCACATCCGAAATGCCTTATCACACCCCATCTTCCCTCCCCTAGACACTTTTCGGCTTTGCGGACCTTTCGTCCACTCATGCGATTCCATTTCCCCCAGTACAATGCGCGGACGACTTTTACCACTGCTATTGATCTCATCAGCAGTGCCATGGATCAACTACTTTATATTTGTCATCCTATGCACAATCCCTTCTTCCTCAACTATCCT
>JAEUWK010001455.1:0-24237 GCA_018524425.1 Podaxis sp. AQ795752 | reverse complement strand
TTTTTTTGCAGACGAGATGAACACCAGCTGATGGAGCATGTGGGCCACTTCAAACGACGATAGATGCCTCAGGGGACACACACCCCAGAGTCAATGAATTTCTGTGTTATCATGTATTTGATTTGCCTTTATCGCTAGAATCATAACTGATCCCAATTTAGGGGCCAAGGTCGGGATCGCCAAAGTTGATCGGGAGTCGGACTTGGTGCCAAGAGGCTTCAACATTTACAGACGTAACCGCAGGGTTAGCCACCAAGCGATTCTACAATTCTCCCGAAAAGATGTTTGGAACAGAGGTCAACTGAAACGTCGGAAAGAATTGGAGAATAAAGTCCCCCTTTGAACATATATTTCAAAAGTTGGCCCTCACCATCTATGGGACTGCCCGAGCACCTCGACCCTAATCATGGCGACCACAAGTACCATCTAAGCGATGGCCGGATTGGGCTCGTATCGCCTCTAATGGAGAATGGAAATTTACCGGAGTATTTGAATGCACACCCACGTGCCCTGCTTTTCTACTAGCCAGTATCCTGGCCGTATGTCGCTTATAGGTCATTGGCTAATAACATTTAAAAAAGATGTACGATATTGTTGCTGGCTTGCAGTATATGCACCAACACCATGGTAATTGTCCACCCCAATTTGAAAGGGGTGAGCTTGTCATACTTGCAGCGCACTCTGTGAGATGAAAAGCTTAACGTTCTCCTCAACAACGATGGCTCTGCATGTCTTGCGGATTTCGGATTGTCTGCCGTAATGGATACTGGCATTATCCGATGGGTGTCACTTCAGACAAATCATTAATGATGGAGAAAATGGACTATTACGTCCAACTTGCACAAGTGACCTCCACTCTCTGGCTTCCGTACTGTTCGGGGCGAGTACATTGCGGCGCATATCGACGGAATTCGATCCACAGCCCGACTCCCTTCTTCATATTTCCACCTCCATCTCTTCCTCACTCACGTCTTCTCAATACCCACCCAAATGCGTTACTCTGACCGTGGTCCTCGGACGCATGAGCATCATGCTCCCGCACACCATTGTACTATTTAATGCGTACAAGACCACAAATGGTGATGGCTCATGCCGACGAAAGGCACGGGCTTCTTGCGATATTCAACGTCATGGTGGCCGTCCGGTCGTCCGGGTCCACAAGTACGCAGTGTCGAGGCGTAACAGTCGGGGATATAGGCGATGTTGATGAGAGGATGAGGAGTGGGCACGGATCGCAGCCTACCAGCAATGCCATTCGGGGATCGGAATGTCCTAATCACTCAGGCTTTAGTGGGCATGACTTTTTCTGGTGTTTGCTAGACGAGGCTTGATAGTTTTTGCAGCGCCCTGGTCGGGGAAGCAACGTAAATGGCGCCAAGACGGAGACTGCATACATGTAGGGTGCTTGCCGTCTCTATATTCAATACCTCAATATGTTCCCTGTCTCCCAGGTCCGATCTGTTGTCTTTCAATCATACTTACAAACATATCACGCATCGATACTGATAACAGAACTGGAGATGAGTGCACTTACTCAACCTGACGCGTATATATGCATTACCAAAGAACGCAGAGACTACAATGTGCTCATTCGCTGAAGGACAATCACATCCCCGTCCCAAGCTGGGCTCATACTTATGGTGCACCTTTACCTCCCCAAGTCTTTCGGGATGCTGGTAAATGTAAAGGGGGTAAGTTTTGGCGGATGTCCTGGAGGCTGAATCCAATTCAGATCGCGTCTGGGGACGGCTCTTCTTGGTTCCGTTCAGAGACTGACTCTGACTCTACCACGATCAAGACCAGCCTCCTCTGAACGATTTATATGAAGCGCGTCTCATCCCACCGCCCTTTTTCATCCTCACTTTCAGGATACCATCTCTCCTTCAATCCACCCCTCTCTCGTTATCGACAATGCCCAAATCCCACCTCTCTCTCCAGCCTGCCAAATCCAATGATACTCTCCAGCCCGACAAATCCATCACTTCTATCGCTAGCTGTGTTACAGCCTTTGCTCGCTCTAGTCGAACCCTCAAGACCCCTATTCGCCGTCTTTTCTTCAAGCTTGAGGTCCTAAAACCCCTAGCGGGTGGGAAAGGGAAGAAAGGCGCTTGCGTGGACCAGGGTTCCGATTCTTGTCAAACATTGGATCTGACTACGGACACGCCTCCCCTCTCCCCTGACACCGCTTCCTCCCCTATCACCGACCTCTCCACCCCAGAACATAACCAACCCGTTAAGCGTAGCCGATCTATCCTAGAGCAACATACTCCTCGTGTGGCTCGTGTGGCTCTGCAGGATTCAGACCGTATCATCGACACGGTCGGCATCAGCACCCTAACCAATTTGTCTTTCTGTCACTACGGGGATCTGCTTTCGATGACTCCGGCTCAGGTTATCGAGGTGGCGAAAGAGATGAACGAACACCTGCCTGAGGCTCTCAGGATCGACTTGAACGAGCCTTGTGATCCCACCGAAGTCAGGAAGGAAGTGGAGAGGTTGATTGAGATTGTGAAGAAGGCGAGTGAGGTGCCGGTCCCTGGGGCTCCGCTGAAGAAGACGAAGGGTAGGGGACGTTGGGACTCTGGCAAGATTTTGGATGGAGATGTCATGGAGGAATTGGACTTGACGGGCACGAGTCCTCCGACCAGCCCTTTGGCTGTCATCAGTGCGACCAGGTGTAGGAGGCAACTTGCGGGGGCTAATATTGGGACGATCTTTAGTCCGACAAAGTTGGCAATGCTGCGAGAGGAGGATGAGGAGAAGGAAGGAGATGTCGAGAAGGTGGAAGCTGGCAATACACAGGTTGATGGTGTCAGGAATGACCCGGACGGAGACATTTTCCGAGTGATCAAGAAACGCAAGACCTTTGAGTTGTCCGAGAACGCCACGCCCACCATGGGTCGCATCAAGGTCCCGGTGATGCTCAAGAAGCTCCACGACGAAATCAGCAACACCTCTCCTACCTTACATCGTTCCCTCGCGTCTCGCTCTCGACGCAACGTTGTCTTCGACCCTACGATAGTCAATCGGTCTGCCCAACACGAAAAGGTCCTCGTTAAGACCACCGTCGTCGATCGATCCTTGGTTCATGCTCGAGCTCGTTATCGTTCCTCCTCAGGGCCCGCGCACCATCATGGTCCCTTGCAAACTTCCACGCTGCGAAAGGACAAGTTTACCTCCCCCACCGACATTCATTTCCGAAAAGTCAGACCATCCCCAGTCCCAAAATCAAAGGATGCTGCGTTCGAGTGCTCCGTTGGAATTAGCAAGATACCCAGGTACCGCCGATCAAAGCAAGGAGCCAGACCGGCTCTAGGCAGGGCGAGCGGCTCGGCCGCCTTTGAGAGCGAAGCCAGGAAGGATACAAATACCAACATGACTTCGTGATTGCCATGCCTGAATCGGGTTTATACCATGCCATGTATACGTTTGTTACCTTGTTACATCTACGTTAATCGCTTCTATGCGCACGATGTGTGAACGAGTGTAAGCGATAGAAACAGAAAGGCCCTGGCTGGGAATCCGAACCAGGAACAATTCTCGACTCCAGTGGATCGTCCGCATCGGCTGACCATCCAAGGCACATGGAATAGGGAAGGGAAGATAAAAAGTTCGTGAACGATTTGTGATGTTAGGAAGGAGAACTCACCTTCTTACTCCTGGGATGCCATTCGTTATCACGGTGCCGCGGAGATAATATGAGAAGACACCCAATGAGAGCTTTCCGATGGTTCCGTAGTCCAGGCAGTGGGAAAGCAAGTATTGGAGAAGTCGGGGAAGGATCTTGGAACCAAAAAAAAAAGGTTATGCGGTTATACGGCTGGGTATCGTTGCTGAGAAACCAACCCAACTAGCATAGGTAATATGAAGTGGTTGCGCGGGACAGGGAAGATCGTATGGGTGCGAAGGTTGTCGTGTCGGCAACTCAATATACTACAGGTGACGCCTGTTGACATCTTTGATAGTGGTCCGCTGCCATAGGACGAACGCCATCACGCGGTAGAAGTCTGCTCTCTATTGCGAGAGGAGGGTGAGGATACGGAAGGTGATGTCGAGAAGGAGGAGGTTAGCAAGGCACGGGTTGATGATACCAGGAGTAAGTGACCCGAACGAGGACATTTTCCGAGCGATCAAGAATTGCGAGACCTTTGCATTTTCCGAACGCGATTACACCCACCATGTATCAAGGTTTTGCTGAGCCCGGAATGCTCTACAGCAAAATCAGTAATGCCTCTTCTACCCTACATCGTATCAGGCCTCAGAGTCGTTCCCGACACGAGTTTGTCTTCTACCGTACGATTGTCAATCGTCCTCGCGGTGTTTGATCCCTTGGTTCAAGCACCATCCATGGCCCCTTGCAAACTTTCCACGCTGCGAAAGGGCAAGTTCGCCTCTCCCACCGATGTTCATTTCCGTGCAGCCAGGCCATCCACTGTCCCAAAGCCAAAGGGTGTGCACCCCTGGAAGCAGAAAAATGCCCAGGTCTCACGGATCAGAGGAAGAGGCCGGTCCAACTATTGTCAGGTTGAGTGATCTACCTGTCTTCCCTCGTTACGGCAGAAGCACCAAGGCAATGCTCACTGACCAAGGACGATACACAATAGGAGTCATGTGAAAACGAAGCCCACGACGTACGGTATCATATGTGAACAGACCCTAATTAGGAACCTTGTGAAATATAACAAATACAAAGTAACAAGAAAGTGATCGAGGACGATGGAACACCCGTCAATAACTGGAAGAATACAAGGCACCAGGCTATTATCGAGAAGTAGATAGGCAAAGTACACAACTCAAAAATCAATAGGTGGAGGGGGCTTCCTATAGCTCATAGCCTTCTTCCTCTCTCGCTCCGATTTCCCCAACACCATAGACCGATCCCATCCAGTATACCCTTTCCTCGTACTCCACACCCTATTCATATCCTCCAGCCCTGCACCATCGCGACTAGAGCCACTACGAACATGCCAAGACGACTGCACTACAACACTAGCAGCTTTCTTCGCCGCCGACCCGCCAAAGCCAAAACCTTCAAACGAACTCGTACCATGTTCCTCGGGACTTTCCACAATAACACACAGCTTCTCAGATGGGTCCTTGGGAACGCACGAAACGGGGATAACGATAGGGGGAGGTGGAGGCGGTGGTAATTTAGGCTTTTCGGTCTTCGACTTCTCCTGGCGCTTAGCACGATGGGGGGATAAAGTGCCCATGGAATCACGAGCACCCATGATCTTGGCGGCGCTGGTCTTCTTGGGTCGGGGGATGGCGGTGCCAGCCACAGCGACAGGAGCAAGACCGAACGAACGAACATCAGCCAAGTCAACTTTGGACTCTTTTTTTCTGAGTTCTGTATCGTCTTGCTTCTGATCAGGAAACACCAAATGAACAGGGACTTCGTCTCCCAACATCTTGCGAAGTCTGTCCATCTTCCGTCGACGCGTGGTAGAAGGTGATGGAATGTTGAAAGAGGGTTCGGAGATAGATTGAACGGAGGTAGAATGGCGAGCGGGGCGAAGGGTGAATTTCATATCGCTCGATGAGCTGGTGATGGAAGTTGGGTCGTCGAGGGAATTGGAGCGTGTGTGAGAATCGATGAGACTAAGCCTCGCAGAGGACTTGGATGGAGATGAAGTAGGTGAAGAAGTCGTGGTAGGGGATGGGGGTGAAACAGCCAGTCGTAGAGTGGGAGCCTGCTTGCTCGTAGACTCAATCTTGTCCAAGCGATCTGAAGAAGATTTAATATGCAAGGAGCTTTGGCGTGAAGGTGGAGGTGTTGATGGATTGCGCTCAAGCAAGGCGCATGCAGCGTATGGGTGGGAATAGCACGAGCAACTCGAAGACGACCTTGAGGAGTAAGAGTCGACGGAGGAATCAGAAAGGACAGGCGAAGGGCTCTCGTGTCGCGGAGGAAGTTGAAGATGTACAGGCCCTATAAATTTTCACGAACAAACAAAAAAAGAGCGACCGGTCAGTTCCTGCGTCCAGCAAACCGAGGAACAATAACAGTTGGAGAGTGGAAGAAAGGATTGTGCGTACCCAGAAGTCTGACAACGTCCGTGTCTAATAAATGTGGAGTAGCGCCGAGGATCTGGCCGAGCTTCTTAGTTGATTTCCGCAACTGGGCACGTTGCTCCGACGTTAGCGTATTACTGGTAGGAGGTGGTGGTGGGAAGACGACCGAGTTAGTGGTTGCGGGAGGTGGAGACACGAGGGACGCCATGGTAGTCAAATGTTATGTACCGTTGGCCTGGTCGCACCGATGGTCGAATGAGAAGAAGGAAACAATTGAAATGGTCGTCGATGGCGGCGCAAGAAGGCAAGTATATAGATGAAAACGTCGTAAAGGAAGACGTCGAGAAGGATCACAGAAATGAAATCGGACTAAAGACGGTTAGTCCGCTGGTAGACTATAACCAGGTCGTTAGACAATGAAAGGACTTGGAAAGAGTATGATGCTAGGAGGCTCCAGAGACCTAACGTCGGTGAATGGGGCTGGCAATTGCAATAGCTCCCATTATGCATGGGACTGGTATGCATAAGTATCCTGCAGAACAAAAAGGAGTCAAGACGTCAAGGTGATAAGTCGGATCATGGGACCTCGTAGACTGTCAGATTGCATTCTTGCTTCAGGAGCTCTAATTGTTGTCCGGTAGTGACGAGGACAGAGAGACAATAAGAGGGGGAAGACCCTTAAAATAAACAGTAAATCGAATTCCAACTCATGTCCACGTGGCCACATGCAACCAGACAAGGGGTACGTGATCATTCCCATGGGCCAAAAATACAAAGCCACCAATTAAAGATAGTATACTACATAGGAGGCGAGGCTTCGAATACAAGAACCGTAAAATAAACTACCACAGAATTATACTAGGGTATAGAGCGATTAATAGAACCCAAACATCCTTCCAATGACATCCTGGACTCCTTCCAAGCGACCTATATCATGTCCACCAGCATGAGTTTTGAGCATCGCTACTCGGCGCCCACCTTCCTTCTGATCGACGAATTCTTCCAAAGTCCCAAATCCAGGTGTCACGGCAGTCCTGACAACACTGCTCCGATGCTGCGCCCTGGCGGCTAGTTGAGCTGCGTACTCGTCCCAGTTATGGCTGGACATAGAGTTCTCCGGCAAGCTCGGCACAGCGGGGAGATATGGGTCAAGGAATGCATCAAACAGGGCACTGGTATGTGTGTGCGGTATATCCCAGTCATTCTCTCCATGAGCAAGCAGAACCGACGCCTTGACATGCGGCACCAGAGCGAGGGTATCAAATCTATGTTTAAGCGACCACGTTAACAAACCTAATAACCCATTTGTCAGCAAATCGACCAAAAAAAAACATATTCATATTCGAGATATTAATATATTCCACTTACGCGGAGCGAGTGGGATCACGGAAAGTGGTTTCAAAAGTGGCAGGAAGCCAAAAAGGTAGTACTCATCCATCAATGTGCGGAGGGAGGAAAATGCTGACAACAAGACAAGACCTCTCGGTTCGATGCCATCCTTGGAGAGATCGGCAGCGAGCAAGCCGGCGATGGCAGTCCCTAAACTGTGCCCCACAATTAAAACATCCTGAGGCCTTGCTCCCTGGTGCATGAGGTAATCCCATGCTGCTCGAGCATCTCTCGCCACGCCTTCCACAGATGGGTGTCCAGCACTATCTCCGAAGCCACGGTAGTCAATGGCAAAGACGTTGGCGTCCAAACGTCCAGTGAGGCCAGTGTACAGTGTAACGCGGATGGGAAGTGCTCGCGTGCCGGTATTTCCATGCAAATAGAGGATGGTGGGTCGTGTCTCGAGTGCAGAAGGAATCTTGACATCTGGATGGTTTCGTGAAGGCGAAAGGGAGTATGACTTTCGGTGAATGGATTCCGCGAAGATGAACCAGGCTCCAAGTGTAGTATTATCAGAGCTTTGAACTTTCATGTTGATTGTCTTTCCCGCTGTTTTATGTGTCGGTCAGATATCCATGTATTCTTTGCCAATAGACTCACGAGCTAGACCAAAGTCTTCAGGATAGTCGAACGCATTGCGTCCGAGGAAATGGATATGGTGTGCGTATGTTATGCTTCACAGAATCAGCCCCTGTAAGAACTTATCAAGTGAAAAGGAGCTCACTAGGTTTGTACCATCGGAACCATCACCAACGAGACTGCAAGGAGGTATGAGAGGGCCAAACCTAGGAGGCCAGCCACAAGGGCCCTCGAGAAGCCTCGCTGCAGAAGATTTGGCTGCTTCGACATGATGGGGATGAAGGAAGTGTGGTGGGGTTAGAGATGAATTTTTAAGCGTCCGAGAACTGCATGATCATTGAGATCGGTTTGGTTTGGCGATGGTCTGCTGATGGTTGTCGTGGCACAAGAGCAGAGCATACCGGAATCTATTTGTCATGCTTCAATTGTTTGATGCGCCGGATCTTCTAACCAAACAAAACAGAGAATACTTTTGGTTCTCCTGTCGATCTTCAAGGTCTAAAACGTACTTCTAACCTCCCGCGCGACTTTGATATGGGCGACGTCTTGACATAACATTTAGCTTGGTACTTGCACTTATAGCGGAGAAGCGAGAAACGACGAGCTTGTCCGGGGACATCACGATTTGATGCCATCAGGGTGAATGCCGAGCACCTGCTCCTGCATTGCCTTGTTGAAAGCTAGAGCAGCCTCTTCATTGACACTCAAGCGTAAGCACTTGGGGGTGACTCAATGTCATCTATTGAGAACGAACACTGTGCTAGTCGAACAACAGGTCAGGGATAAGAAGGGAATAAAAATAAACTGATCCCCAATACTAATACAACAGCAAGCAAATCTCGAAAAACCAGACGAGCAACGTATCACCGATACTGCAATACAGCAGCAGCAGCCGCAGCAGCATAAGAACGATCAAAATCAGAATCATCAAACGTCCCACCAGGACAAAACTCTCTCTCTTCCTCCAAATCAAAATCCATCCCCTCATCCTCATTCGCATCGTCCAACTCCAACACTTGGACATCAAGGTGCATCAGCGGCACTGCACCGCCTTTCCGCCTCACAGCATCAACAGACGTAATAACAGATTGACATTGAAAAGCCCGATCGGGATCAACATTCTTGAGAGCGAGGCTCTCCAGACGTGGGCACGGGCAGACGACGGAGTCGGAGTCGTCAAAAGTGCCAAGAGACGAGGGAACAAGTGCAGGGATCACTTCTTCCAGTTCCATATTACACACAGACAAACGTCGCAGATGTTTCAACGAATTGAGAAACGCATTTAATGGGCGCTTATGCGTCTTGACAGACAACAGCGAGAGGGATGTGAGGAAGGGGAATACAACACAAGCAGAGGCACTCTTGTGCTCCAGCTCGCCAAACTCGCCAGTCCCAAGATAAGCGAAAACAGGACCAGCATCCACCTCTTCGGGATCAGCAACGTGCGTCGCGTCCTCCAACGTGAGCGCCTGCGTATGAGGAGCATACAACAACTCGAGAATAGTCTGGCACTCGAAAACGTCGCGATAACCAACCGTGAGATTTCTGAGTTTCGGAAGGGGCACAGGTCGGCAATCGTGGTGAACGAGCGTTGCGTCATCGTCGAGGTCAGCCACAAATGGACCCGAGCCCGAAATAGTCAGCCTCTCGAGTTGAGAACTCGAGGCTAGAATTTGATGGAACTCTTCTAGAGAGGGGCGGACATCGCGGCAGTGGTAGTCAAGCTCCAAAGACGCCAAACTGGCGTTAGTGCGCTGGGACAATATTTGCCCAAGCACGGACCATTCTACATGGACACCCTGGAGTTTAAGGTGGCGAAGACTAGGAAGAAGATCGCCGAGCTTCTGTGCGGGAATGGTGCGTTCATCGAAGCTAAAAAGGGGTCTTCCTTTCATAGATCTGGGGGAGAATTCAGGGGAATAGCTGGCGTATTCATTACAACGTGAAAGCGCGAGTGATTCCAGTCGTGGTGCGCCATGGCTCATGATGTAAGGGTTGATTTGGCCGAGTGCAACGAACATCGGTGCCCAAACATCAGTGAGAATTTCGAGTGACCTCCATCGTCGAATATGAGGAACAAGGAAACGAATAGCTTCTAGCATATGATGGCTGTCAAAGGCAGGCAAATACCCGTCAAAGCCGCAATGGAATGGTGAGCTAGAAGTAAATGATCAGGTACATTCCCTAGCCAAGCCCGTCAACAAAGACATACTCAGGTTCAGAGATGGCAAAGTTCCAAGCGGGGTCCCGGGCATCGATGAGAATATCCAGAGGATACATTTGCGAACGGGATAGATAGAGACTGAGGAACGAAGCATCGAAATAGCTTTGACCATAACCATCCTCCACAATCATCTCTTGCGTGACACACAAACTCGTCCATAGTGCGGGAGTGTTGAGAGCAACATGCCTCCAATACCGACTAACACAGGAAACGGCAACAGGCAACTTAACAGAGGCCGCATCGAAAGATGGTCTGCACAGCGAGTAGCGGCTAAACGAGTTAACCTCTTCCCCATGGGTAGCCAACGCAAAGATATGTGCGAGAAGCTCGACCGGCAAGCCATGAAGTGTCGACGTTGAAGAGTCCATGAACAGGGCGTCGGGAGATATGTGCAGGAAGCAGAGGCGGGAGAGACGGGATACGTTCCACCCCCCCCCCCCCCTCGGCGAAAAAGCACATGGTATAAGTAGTTCCTCGCTTTTTGTCTTGCAGCATACCCTAGAACAAAAAGAAACCCGATAATGACGTAGATCACCCGATGCCATATCGGGCTGTCAGGTTTTTCCCCACCGAGGTCTTGGGCTTATTGTTACCCATTCAACCAAACCCGTGAGAATTCCATAGAAGCAGCCGTATTAGGCCAAGCGTACGGAATGGTGAAAGGGACCGATTCTCTAATTGTCCTGGGCTGAATTCGAGTTCGGAAAAAATCGTCGCATCTGGGGAGGAATCGGAAATCGAGCGAGTGCGTCGGCGGAGGATGGAAGTGACGCGGAAGGTAATTAATCAGAGCGCAAAGAGCTTGAAACGACACAGACCTGAGCCATTTCGACTACAAAATGGACAGACTGAAAGGAGTGCCCATTCCAGTACTACACCCAGTTTGATGTGTTCGTCTAAACGACAAAGGGATGCTCCAAATTTGGACATCGCCATCAACCACACTCACGTGGCTCACAACCGCCACCAGGGAGACGTTGTTCTGCGAGCGTCGAGAGAATTTACCAGATTCGAAAACTTGGTTGCATGAACACAGTCCACTGCCTTGACGACGGTATGTGCTGCCTTTCCTTCACGGAAATCCAGAGCGCAACATCGCTTGGGCGGTCTTCTCGGCTTTCCCTTTCCCTCAGTCCTCCTTCCATCCTCAAAGACACGACACCCTGTTTTGTGTGCCCAAATTGAAACTATTGGGGGCTCACATAGAAACTGTGCCTCTTCACAAACTACCCTCGCGACTGTACTGCCAAAATTAACCACCTCTAGGGTTATTTGATTTCAACTCACATCAGCATCCCAAGACGTTCATGGTACGTACACGGAAGCCCCTAGAAGAGTTATCATAACGACAGCATTTAATGCAACAAAATATGATTACACTTGATATGTTCGTCCTAACGAAAGCTACATAGCCCAACGAATTATATGGTCACTGGGACATAAGGGGAAAGTATGGATCAACACGTTCACTAACCATACGAGGGGAGGCATGACGAAGAAGGAAATGATAAACGACAAAGCAACAGTCAATGCAACAGAAAGCAAAAAAAAAAAAAAAGCATGATCCTATTATACCCCCATATATCGTCACTATGGCGAGGTCGCCAATCCATTCATCTTCATAAACGCAGGGCTGGTATACCCTGGCGCACCAGAAGCAATCACATTCCCACCACCATTTTGTCGATCACCAACGGATGATGACGACGACGACGGTGGTGGTTGAGTCTGTTGCGATCCCGATCCCTGCTGTGAGTGCTGTGCAGAAGTAGCAGTAGGCATATTGAAATCCGATGAGAGAAGATGGCTAACGTCGACGCCTCCATCATTGAAGAGGGCCATCATATCCCCATGCGACATATACAGCTGAGGATCCTCTCGTATCATATCCATTCCCATACCCCCTGACGCATCAAGAAAATTGGAGGGAGGGTTTTGTGGCGGATGGTTTGAACTACTATATTGCGGCGGTGATGGCATTTGAGTTGACGGGACGCCTGACGTTGATGGGGTAGCGGTCGAATATGACGGGGTGGGTTTCGTGGGTTCGGCATTGAAGAATTCGGAAGGTGAAAAAGCTTCTGGACTACTCTGATGTGAGGGTGAATCGGCACTATGAGTGGATCGTGGCGCTGAAGGAGCCTTTTTCCGAACAGGTCGTATCCAAGCAGGACGGGAAGACGGCACCGTAGGGTTGTCCTCTCTCGCACTGTTCGTGGGATCCAGGGGTATTTGTGTAACTAACCACCCAGTGTGTGTGTGTGTGAGCGTCGTTTGGTGCGTAAGCGAACTGTGAACACTCACGTCGACAAAACTCTTCCATGAGGTCACCTGAACGTAGACCGCAGACATAACGACCACTGAACCTTCGCAAAAGGCCAATACAGGACCGAAGTGCATCCAAACCGGGCGGTATCAGTTGCTGTAGCGCTTCTGTCTTGCAACAGAGCAATATGGCAACCAGCGTACGTCCAGCTTGTGTCAATTGGTGTATCACATGAACACCATCTGATACCAATGTTAGTAAAGGCGGTAAAAATAGCAGGGAAGAAAACATACAATAAGTCATGAGGCCCTTCTTTGCAATGTTAAGATGCGCAGCGACAATTTGGAGAGCAGAATTATGAGCAGCGATAATAGCCTCTTTCTCCGCATCAGTTTGTTCTTCCTCGTGGGTGCCACTCGTTCGCTCAGCAACATACTCCGAGAATCGATGCCGATAAATCAGCAGTCGCACGAACTGCTCAGCGCAATGTAGTCGTTCTGCCTGTGTCACTCGAATCGTATCATCGCTGGCCAGTGTCTCGGGAGAATGTGCCCAATAAGCAGGAACATTGCGGTGAATCTCGTCCAACAGCGCTTCCTCCTCTCGCATCTGCTTGAACTTGCGCACCCCGTGGAGTACATTCGTCGCGCGCAGCAAGAAGGAATTAGAGTCGTCAGATTGCCGTGCCGGTGGGACATCCAAAACCGATTCAAGCACCACCATGATTCGCAATGATACAATGAATGCACTCAGCCTGCACTCAGTTCCAGGTGGTGGCGTTCCAATCGTCTCCCGGGTAATAAATTCATCATCCACAGGAGACGGTTCGGCAACATCGCAGTCTCTCAGGCGAAGCATGGAAGGCCGTCCAAAATGGGCACCGAACTGCTTATCCCAAATGTACACACACCAAAAAGTGCGTTTCCGAACTTCGTCTTCGATGGGGTCGAAAAGGTCGTACGTATCCGCGGAGCGGTGGAGACCTGCATCTATACACATTGTAACCGCTTCGGCAAGCAACGCCGCAGCCCGAGATATGCGACCGAGGCCAACGCCATAAACGGCCGCAATGAGATTGGCTTGGATATTGTACAGGGTAGGTCGGTCCGCAATGGCGAGAGTCCGGAGCCGATTGAAGAGATCGAACCAATGAACACCAGCAGATATACTATCATTGGGATTGGCTCGCACACGAGGATCATCCATGTGGCGCGAGGCCAAGCAGCAAATAGCGACAATGAAAGCGGCGAAACCTGGTTCCCCCCATTTTTGTGGGTTGCCATAATCCTGTGAGAGGGAGAGGGGTGAGAAGGGAAAGGTTATCGTGAGATCGAAGTCGGAACGAATTTAGATGGAGGGGTTGTGGGGACTCACAGCCAAAAATGTGGGGACATGAAGGAAAGGAAGGATGTAGTATGACGTCGATAAATAACATTGCACCAGACTGTCGAAAACGTGAGGGAATTGATAAGATAACATAATAAATAATAAAATACCTGTCCATCAGTTCTGGAACGATGTATGAAGTGATGAGTTTCCACAGTGTTTGTGGGTTCATGTCCGTGCGACGCAATGGCCGATTTGGGAACCAATTCGAGTCACTAGCGTTGGCGATTTTATCACTCGGATTCGCTGACGTCGGTTCGGAGTGCGTGCGGGGGTCCATGGTTGTGCGGTTTTGTGCAGGTGTGTGGCGTTCGACCAAAAGGTCGAGGACAGGAAGACCAGATGTTTCGCCCTGCCATCGCGTGCATCCTTCGTCATCAAAGTACAAATACGAAGCCGTCAACGACATTCTTGATGTCGCTTCAGCCAGCTGGTCCGGATTATGAATTTGACTCTGCGAATTATGCGAGGTGCTAAAGAAGGACCCGAAGGAACCCTGTGGACTCTGCTGTCTCTCGTCGAATTTGGGGTCACGTGTGAAATGGGTCGAGGGGTTCATTAATGGGAAAACGTGAAGGGATGGAGGAGGAACACCAGGAGGTATACCAGCGGGATACATGAATGGAGCAATCGGACTAGAAGCGGAGTCTGTCGAGTTATGTGTTATAGGGTTCGGAGGCAGAACTCCACCAGCAGCGAATACAGCTGGTGGAATGGCTTGGATGAGGGTTTCAAGATGGTGCATACGGTCCTCCAGGGTCGCAGTACGTCTAATGATGCACATGAGAACGATAAGATCGAAAATTCAAGCTCGGGTGAGTGCGCACTTTGACTTGTGAGGATGTGTTCTCTTCCCTGGTTCCTCAAACGTACAGGGGGTGCTCGCAGTGAGGCATGCTTGGCACGGATGCCCTTCATCGCACTTGATCCGTCTCCGCCTGGAAGAGGCTTCAGAGGGAGTATTGGTATGTGTGCTTAGCGAAGAAGCTCACCGACAACGGTCACACGCCCTGGGAGCCAAAGAATAGAGTTAAAAAGTCTGACAAAAGGGACGTAAAGTGGGGCAGAAGACATGCCTGCTGAGCTTGAAGCGTCGTTCCTTGAGGATGGAGGAAGTAGATGTGGTCTGCGATTGCTGCTGCTCTTGGGTATCCTGTGTCGTAACGGGGGGCATGATGGTGGATTAGAGTCAAGGAGGAAAGAGTACAGATTGAATTTAAGAATAGCGACAAAGTCATATAGAAACCAGTAACATCTGGATTTTAACCGAATTCACCCGATCCATTCAGCCCACTGCCTTGTTCCATTTGCATCAATCATCCACACCTCCCCTTCCGATACAGTGTGATTGTTCTCCCCCTAAATACACACACCCATGCATGAGCACCCCCCACCTTCTAATCCCTCGATCTTGTCAAAATCTCATCATCAGATGCAAGGGTCTGCAACTTTTTCACCCTATTTTACAAATTAGGATGGTGGGGTATCCATCACAAGCCGGAATTCGGATCTTCTTTTGCCGACAGAAAGGGCCAAAAGATTACCTCCGCGGCCTTCACTCCTTCTCAGAGATTCCCAATTCCCAGTACAATATCTCTTAAGCATTTCTTTGGCGAGATTGTTCTTGGCGATTTACTTGTGTATTACTTGCAAAAACTGGGGTCCCATATGATCTTAGTGGTCTTTCGGCAAACGCCGTATTCTCACCGTCTTCTTCCTTGTCATCGATGATCTCATCGACAGCATGCTGGAGGCGTTCAAAATTCGTTCTCGGGCATCGTGCTATCCCAAGACCCTTCAATAAATATGCCATTCATGCCTGGTATAGAATATATGGACAGTCGAAACAAATACTGTAGCTTAGCTGCATGTCCAGAGTTCCTATAAATCAATCACTGTAAACGAGCGGAGGTCAGAAATAAATCAAATAAAAGTCGTCCAGGGAAAACACAGAAGAAACAAAACATGAGACAGAGTCGAATGGAAGCCAAAGGGATAGAAGTGGTATGGAAATTAGATGACATTTCAAATTACATATCAGCACATCATTCGGTTACCGTAACAAATGCAAATGAAAAAGAAAACGAGCGAAACCCAAAGTCGATGCTGAAGCAACAGTATCCAATGGGGCAAATCAACACAACACACCTCCAAGCATCTCGCAAACGCCCGTCCCATCTCACAACACCCGTCCCATCTCACAACGCCCGTCCCATCTCCCACGTCTCCACACTCACAGTGCTCGTCCGTCGATCATGCTGTTGTCCAACCGCAACACCCACAATCGTATCTCTATCATCCTCTCCTCCTCCCCTCGCCGTCTCCTCAGAGTCCCTTTCTCGTGTCCGTGCATGTGACATCATCATCTCCTGATGCCCATCCCCAACACTACTTCGGTTCCCACCCGATCCCTGTGGCTCATCCTCTGCCGTCCAAAAACTATCCGCAGCAGTACCATACGACGTAAATGACGTAGAACTCGCCGAACGTCCCTCGTGAGCGTGAGCACGTCCATACATGGTTGGATCATCTTGCTCAACGGGTGGACTCCGCACCTGCATCTCATAAACTCCTCTATCACTCTCACTCCCACTCCCACTCCCACTCTTCCCTCCACTCAGTTTCCTAATGAGCCCTGTCGGCCCTTGTGAAGTCGGAGGATGCAACAGTGAGTGGTATGTTGGGTAGCCTGGTGGTGGCGATAGGGAAGAGTGAACCGTTGATGGTGGCGTCGTCGTAATTTCTCCAGAGGTAAGACGGTACTGAGTCGGCGGGAGGGGTGAAGGTGACGGTATGTCAGAAGCAGAGTAATACGAAGGTTGGGGTGATGGAGTAGTGAACCGTGACGCGTTAGATGGTGGTGGCGTCAGAAGCGAGCCATACTCAGCCTTCTTGGGTGATGGAAGGGGTAATGGGTGGCTAAGTGGAGACAATTCTCCGTGGTGGCTAAGTGGCGTCGCGGGCGCGACGGCTTCTGTGGGTTCGTAAGCATTGTGAACTGATAGTTCGGACATTGACCGACTATGCTGCTCATGAAACATGGGTGCAGCTTCAAGATTGCTCGGTGAGGGGTCCCGGTTCTTTTTCTCTTTCCGGTGCTTGATCCCTAGCTTATCCTTCAAGTCTCCCATGACCCACATCTCTCGAACGATATCCTTATCGAGAGGGTAATACACCGTCGAGATGAATTTCACGATGAAGCGAGGAGCTAATGAAAAAAAAAAAGAGCCTTAGCTCGATGTCACCGTCACAGAAGATTGATTTGTTCCCACCGAGAGCGATTGAGGCTGCCAGCAAGACCGTAGCCCAGAATGTGACGCCACCAAAGAGGATCAAGACTTCGTCAACAAAGTCGCTGCTCATAAAGAACGAATAAATCAAAATCCAAAGCAGCATCACAAGAGTCGATCCGACAACCACAATCCAAGTCATGATAGTCCAACTACACGAATCGTCAGTCAAAACGTCTCCAAAAACCAAGAAACACTTACTAGTGGGTATTCATCCCTACGTATGTATTAGCCGAAAAGATCGCAGCCACAGCCACGGTAGTTCCGAAGTCCGCCAACGAATCAATCCCCTTTCCGTTCCATGAAACAGGGGAGCCAAGCATCCAAACCAAGAAAGGAATGAAGAATACAACCGCGGACTGATAAAGTCCATCTCCCATGTACAGCCAGAATTTGGTTCTCGTGTACTCAAGCCCTCGGATACCGCGCACGTAGAGCTGGGGAAATGCAAGTGCTGCTTTTGCGTTGATGTCTTGGTCGAAGGCTGGGAAAACGAGGTTTAAGGGGTGGGAAGGGAAGAGAAAATATTATGGCAACTCACCTCCGAGCACAATGACAGGGAGTGAAGTGAATACAAGGTTGTACAAGAGAATGAATGTGTATTGATACAGATATGTGGCGTCGAAACTGAAATGCATGAGTCTTAATCCCACACGCTGCGATGTCACACTCACCTGTTGAAAGGCAAAAACCAGAACATGGCAAAGGTCCAAATAACATTCTACATCACACCCCAAATCAACGTGAAGCGTCAACAAGCCATCCACAAAACATACCTTGTAGAAGAAATTACTGTGCATATCCGCAACACGCTGGTATGACCAACGACCATGGACAAGCAACAACTTGGTCAAGAATCTGAATTGACCAAACGCATAGTCAGCCGACATGGCCGCCTGTGAACCCTCCAACCCAAAAAGGCCGCAACCGATATTGGCTTCTTGAATCATGGCCACATCGTTGGCACCGTCACCAATCGACAATGTCATGGCATTCCTGCCCTCCTTGACCTGTAACGTAACGCCAGCATCAGCGATGCCACGCAATAAGATAACCCCCGTGAGACCCACCAAATTAACAGTCAACGCCTTCTGCGCAGGTGACACTCGGCAACACACAACCGTCTCACACTGTGTGCCAAGGTTCAAGAACAAGGGCTTAATATCCGGGGTGAGTGCATGTCGGAGGGTATCTCCGTCGATTACAACAGCAAAAGAAGCTTTGGTGGTACCAGGGACAAAACCGCGCTTCTTTGGCTCCCATGAAGGTGGACCAAGGATGGAAGCAATCTTATTGAGACCTGCTTCGATTTGTGCACGCGTTTCTTCTGGGGTATCCGCAGAGAGAATCATGACGTCCATATCACTCTTCAGGAGGTTGCAACTGTATCCAATCTCAATAGCCGTCTGCAGTTTGTCCCCTAAAACAGACAAACATAAGCACCAAAACCCAAAACTCTTCTTTTGAAAGCCGAAAACTCACCAGTCAAAATCCACAATTTAATCCCAGCCCGATGCAGCATCTCAATCGCCTCCGGCACACCCTCCTGCAACTTATCCTCCAACGCCGTCGCACCCAAAATCAAAAGCGAATGCTCAATCAACTCATTCGCCTTATCAATCTCCTCATCCCGGTTCTCAATCGCATTCGTCGCCGCATCATACGTCCTCACCCACGTCAAATACTCCTCCTCCTCCAAATACCGATACGCAATGCACAACGTCCTCAACCCATTATTCGCAAACATCTCCATATCCTTGCTCGTCTGCTCCTTCAACACCTGATCATGATCCTCCGCCAACCGCGCATAAATAACGCTATCCGCGCCCTTGCAATACAATATCAGCCTCCCATCAGGCGCCCGCACAATCACACTCATCCTCTTCCTCGTACTGTTGAACTCGAGGACCTTCAACAACGTATACCTCTCCACCTGCCCCATAACCTCAATATCCACCGACTCCTTACTCTTCCCCACAAACGGAAACCCAGCATCCCTAGCAGCCGACACAAGCGCAGCCTCATCCGGACTCTCCGCCTTATAATTCAACAAAAACGGCTGCGAAGTCGGCTCAGGTCGATCCGAAAGCACCGTATGACACAACGCCAACGCCCTAAAAAACGCAATAATATGCCCACGCTGCTCAGACCCCCTATCCACCAAATCCTCAGCCAACTTGGGCGCAACAAGCGTCACCTTATCCGGCTGCAAATACCGATTCTTGAACGTCCGCTCCATAATCGAAATCATCTGCCGTTTGAGGTTCTCAAGCTTCTCCCCGTGTTCTTTCGGGTCGTACATGTCGGCTTTGCCTTCACGTGCTGCCGCACCACGTTGAGCTTCGGTTACACCCTCGCCGTATGCTACGCCGTGGATGGAACATTTCTGGAATTCCATGACGTTTTGTGTGAGGGTGCCTGTTTTGTCGGAGAAGATGTATTCGATTTGGCCTAGGTCGTCGGAGATGTTCCAGGTTTTGGGAACGCAGGGGGTATCGTAGGGCTTGTAGTACATGTCGACGTCTTGAGAGATGAAATAGGCTTGGATGGTTTTGACGATTTCAATGGAGATGTAGAGAGAGATGGGGACAATGTTCTGGAAGGCAATGAGACATGATCTAGAATCCATGTTAACGATAGCTCGCACGTAGCAGGCGGGGTACTTACGCAAAAGTGATAATCGCGTTCAGGATATGTGATGACGTTGGATCCGACCCAGCTTCAAAGAACTGAGCGCTAGTACCTGTTTTCGCGTCTTGTACGCCATTGAAAATAGCTGCGATCAAACACATGATTGAGAGGACGCAAAAGTTGACAATGACGTTGAAGTTGGTCTCCTTCTCGATTTTACTCCGTTTCGAAGGCGTATCTCCTCCGTTGAGCATGATTTTCGTGTCCGAGCCCGTGAAAACGACCAAACCGATAACCCAATTCGTGTTCCGCAGAGAGCAGCCACGAAGCAAGAGTTCGTTGATGGTAACAGGCTCCTGTTTCTGTTCACCCGAATTAGGATCCTTGTAGCGTAATACCCCGTGATAGAGGTAGAGGTTTTGGTGAGGGGGTTCCGAGTCTAAGTAGAATGAAGACCTCTCTACGTCCTCCTCAGATGCAATGCCCGAGGTAGCCTTGACGGCTCTGCGAGGCTTCAAGTTGGTCTCTCCGTCCAAGTTCTTCGTCTCCAGATAGCACATGCCATCAGGATCAGAAGTAGACAGGACGACAATATCCGCAGGTACTTGATCATTATCCCGCAGCAACACAATATCCCCAACCTCGAGTTTCTTCCACAACGTCCTTTCCCATCGTGCAGAACCGCCTGTATGCTTCCGCCAGTCGACGACTCCTACACTTGAGCGCGAATGCATCGATTGCTGATATTGAGAAAGGGATCCGAAAGTGGGGTATTTGGGGAGTTGACTGAATTCCGCTGAGTCTTTGGCAGTTTCTGATAGCGAGACTTTGGAGGGATCCGCGAACGCAGCGGGAGGGTAACTATGGGAATCAACGCTTTGGATATCATCCAGCCGACGCCCGCCAGCACCGCGACCGAGATCTAGGCTGCTTTGATTAATGTCGTTCGTGAACGTGCTCGCATCATCTCCACCCTGTTTCAACACTACACGCAGCTCTTGCCCAGCCAATCCAGCTTCCCTTTCCCGCAGTTTCCTAACACCCTTCGTGACCCTGCCTGGTGGATTGATGCCAAGGAGCTTTTCGTACCACGAACGGGGGTCCTTGGGTTGATTTACGTTCTTCCAGCCGCCTCCGAGCTTTGTGGCGGCTGAGGTGTTGACTTCTTCGTCTAGCACGCCTCGGCGGTAATCTTCAATACCATCTTTGATGGCTGTGACAGTCAAGATGAAAGCGAGTGGAAGGACGGCGATGGAACCTGCTGCTGCTCCAAAGACAGGGAAGACTACAGGATAGTGAGACTTCTGAAGCAAGGAACTAAGGAGACGCGCATACGTTGAAGGATGACAAGGGACAGGAAAAAGAGATTAGCGACTCTGAGGGGTACGACGTGTGAGATACAGGAAGTAGTAGGTTTACCAACAGAGCTCACCGTCGAAATTGCTCATACAGGTTTTTGGGAATAAAGGTCAAGATAGTGTACTCTATGGTAGAGATCAGTATCAGGAGACCACGAACAATGGGGCAATGCAAAGATGCGCTACTTACTGGTGGTCCGCACTTTGTTCCTCACATAGCGTGCCTTGGGTTCCCCATCGTGTCCCACCTCCATAGGTGATAGAGGATGGTTAACATAGACATTCCTTCGCGCCCCAGGGATCTCCTTCGAGGGAGTTGTGTCCGACGACATTACCGACGCCGCCTTTTTCTCATGTTGTCTACGGAAGAATCTTGAGCGCTTCTTGCGCATTGTCTTGCGTCGTTCTGCACGCTGCTCCGAACGAATTGACTCTGCGATTGCAGATGCAGCGGTGCGGACTGTGCGCAAACGGAGCTCTGGGTCGATGTTCTCGTCATTCTCCTCGTCTGTGTCGATATCGTGGTGCGGGTGGTGGTGTCGCTTGAAGAAAGACATGAGCCTGTGTTTGGCTGTCTGTGGAATGTGATGCTAGCACCGAGGGCCAGCACGGCGAAGCAGAGGAGAGAGGAAGAATCTTCAACAGCCAATTGGCGGTAGTACAACTTACAAGTTACAAGTTACAACTCCCACTCTCAGTCTCCACGGTGCCCCTGCCTTATTTGGTACAAGGACCCGGGCCACTCTAATCAATTACCACCTCACTGCCTCCTCGAATTTCGCGGGCCATTGTCGACCCCACCTTACCTCTGTCCCACACATTCCGGGGGCTGCCCTCTCAAACACTGGCGTAGCCCATTTTTCGTAGTCCACCCCCCATGCGTTCACAATCCTTGCGTTGCCCTGCGGCGTACGTTTGCCGCAAGGCACTTACTTGCTCATCACTGCCGAACATCCCCGAGCTTTCGGCATGTACTCATCTCGTTATCATTCAATAACTCCTGCTAACTTTCCCGCTGGGCGAAAGCTTCCCTCAATTTTCGCGACAATTCGTATGGAACCCAATCGATTGACCTTGAGATGAAACATCTAACGGGTCGCATTACACACACATTCATTAGTCACCCCTAACATCCAATCCCCGCACGCAACTCACATCTCTCACAAAAGCGGTCACCTCCACTATCCAGCCCAACATAGAGGACCACGTTTAACTCAAAACGGCTGTGTCACAGGAAAGCTTCGAATGACACGCCTAGGACACACTCAAGACCCTAAGGATCCATGTTTTGTTGGGAGGACCCCAGATTACGCTGCTCTCGGTCTTCTGTTGATCCAACTATGACATTGTATCACTAAGAAGCCCTTCCTCACACGTCCACGTCTGACATCTAACCCGCTATAACATTTACACGCCCATCATCTCCCCTATTAATTGCTCAACTTTTGCTTATTGCGCGCCCGACTAGGGGTTCCAGAAGCACCGCCGCCTGTCTTGGCAGCCTTTGCCTTGCCAGTTGTCGCGGTCTGCGCCCGCCCTTTGAATAGCCATTCGTTTCCCACTACGCCCTACAGGTAACAGGGCAAGTGAATTATGAAATTTTCATCAGAAAACCGTGGTCGGATACACTTACATTGGTAACCATAACCCCATTTAGCGTCGCCTGCCCGCCCAAAAAAGCGCTATAATTATCTGTGAGGAGTTGCACACCATTAACAAAATCTTTCTCGTCAAATTCACTAGGGTAACAAAACCAATCACTTCAGTCAATCAGAGCCAGTCTGAGACTGGAAACATAGGAGCATGACGCCTACCAATGTCCACCATTCGGTGACGCATCAGCTGTCAGAAGCTGGTTGATCTGGTTATCTGATAGACCAGCGTCCGTCGCAATCTTCTCATAAGCCGTAATAGACTGGGGGCTACGCTTCCCATGGTCAATTAATCGCAACCCAAACCAGTCGATTTCACTCACATCGATGTGTGCAGGTCTGGCAAGTCGTCAACTGTAATTTGCCAATGGGTCCTGATATTGGAGATATCACCCTGCACATCCACTTGCCTGCCACAGGTACAGCCTCTCTTTAGTACTTCCACACATCAGCGCCATCAGATTCAAAACGCACTTACGGGGATAAACCGCCACAACCAAATACGACTCCCAGAACGCCCAGCAATGCGCCAAACGTAGGAATCATAAAACCTAAGCCAACAGGGACAACAGCATCAAAACCCGACCCTAGTCCCGCACCACTCACCACTGAGCAAAAGCGAACCCCCGCTAATACTCTCCATGAATACTTTCCTCTGATCAAAATTCACGACCTTTGGCAACATCTACATCCCAAGTTCCACCAATCTCCCTCAACAATGTCACTCAAGAAAATACCACCCACCTTCGTAGGGAACGTATTCACGACAGCACTATGCACAGCACCATCCCGTCTAACAAGACCCGTCTGATCTCGAGGATCAAACCCTCCCCAACGCAACTGCCGATCCGGAGCAAGCAACGCAACACCCATCAACCTATTATTCACTCTCTTATTCTAAAAGCCATTCAATAAATACCCCCATCTACCACACGCGCTCCACAACAAGAAAAAATCGCGACGTACCGGAAAATCAAAGAAACTCTGCCCTCCATCTCCATGAAACAACACATTAATCCCCAACGCCCCGCTCCCATTTCCACCGGCATTACCATCAGCCTGCGCACCCGCCGCATTCGGAGTTGATCCGTGGGCACAGAGACTTTGAACCGGATGCGTAAGCCATTGACTGCAACTCGGTCCTCGATGATCGTACTCCCATCCGTAGCTTTCGCAGGTCCGGAGCCGATCTTCGGGAGTCGTTGGGAGGGCCGAGGTGAAGGTTGATGTGAGGAGGACGGGATCACACAAAACCAACCTGAACCCCCGTAAATCTGGAACGGGCTTTGTTGACCTCACTTGACTCGAAGAATTTATGTGGTGTCTTGGAGGGATTATAACTTCTCATCACAAATCCTTCATCGAGTTCTTGATGGACCCAACGTGCTTTGGCACCTTCTGTCTTGAAACCCCCGCGATGTACAAGCATATGGTTCAGCATTACGTC
>JAEUWK010001454.1:13111-50982 GCA_018524425.1 Podaxis sp. AQ795752 | reverse complement strand
GCCAGGGGGCATGAGTAGGAATGTCATAAACGTTCGTAAGTCGACCCTGTGTTATACACGGATGAGTCGAGAAAATCACCTCACTGAAAGGCAGTTACCTCAAGGAGTAAAATGGCATCTTTAATATGGTCAACACTCGTGTATCGACTCAAAGCTGGTCAGTCTACATGAAAACAGGGGATAGAAAGATGAAATATACCTTGTAGGAAATCGCTCTTTAATCTCCTCATGCACCTTTTCAGCGAGGCCTTCAAGGCCTTCTGGGCTCGACCAGGTGCGCATCAAGTGACGCTTGTTGATGTACTCTAATTTGGCTGGATCCAGGCTTGAACTTCGATGTGTCATAACGGAAAGGTCGAACTATTGGGGTCTCGGGCTTCACATTTCTGTCTAAAGATAATAGACACCCCGGAGCTTACTTCATTAATGAGTTCTTCGAGTGACATTACAGCCGTGCTGTCTGGAGCGTCGTGATGACCGAAGGATACAGGTTTTTCTTCTCGTTCAGGATGCCGTGCACCCCATCCAGCCAGGGCTAGCCAGTTAAGAATTGCATCAGGTTCCCAACCTCGACGCTGAAAATGAAGTGATTAGTTCATTGTATTTCTCAATCTCCGAGTACCGTACAATATAGTCAATGACTTGTACGTCTCCATTGCGTTTCGATATCTTCGAGCCATCAGGGTTGACTAATAGAGGGATATGTGCAAATTTCGGGGGTTTAAGTTTGAGCGAGGCATAGAGGTCGAGATGAAGGGGTAATGAGGGAAGCCATTCCTGCCGGTTTGTCAGATTTTGACGAGATCAAGTTCATTCAGCTTCGCACAGACCTCCCCGCGCAACACATGCGTAATACCCATTTCGTGATCATCCACCACAGAAGCAAGGTGATAGGTTGGGGATAGATCGGTCTTGAGGAGAACAGGGTCGGTTTGCAGCGACGCATGAGCATCTCTCAGCTGTCCAAACACCAGATCGGTCGCCGGTGGTCTCACTGGCAAATTGCTGTCCTATAATATACACCTTAGCTCATGAGTGACCTCATTTCTAACCAAAATAGAGACCTACGTTCAACCGAATGATAGATTTCTCTCCAGCTTTTACACGACGAACTACCTCTTCGTCTGTAAGATGAAGGCATGACTTGTCATATGTTGCATTTGACCCGGTGCGTGCAAGCTTCTCCCTTGTTTCCGCAAGTCGATCTGGAGCACAGAAGCACCGATACGCATGTCCCGACTGTGGTTCAGGGATCAGGTAAGGCCAAGCACCCTGGAACTAGAGGCAAACCTCGAGAAGTTTCTGTGCATAAGAACGATAGAGATCTAGCCTTTCTGACTGATATGCTTAGTGACTATATGCATTCCAGCTTCGGTGGAAAACACACCTGGAAATATGGTGCCTGAGGACCATCCCTGCCAGGACCTGCAACCACAGTTAGAGCCATACCAACGGCATATTATTTGCCTTACCATAGTCATACTCCAGGCCTGCCCATTCCAGCGCATATCTTATTCCTTCAACTGAGCCCGGGACAGTTCTGGTCTATTGAGGTCATCAGTACCATGCGGCATAGCAAGGCAGAAACTATTCACAGCGTCAGTGTCCTCTATCCTGAGAAGCCATTTTCCTCCGTGTTTCCGCGCAAACAGGTGATTGTACAGTGCCATGCGGAGTCCTCCGAGATGCAGAGGCCCAGTTGGTGATGGTGCAAATCTGAGCAGGACCATAGTGCTTGCTGTCGTGATGGATGTGAGGTGCAATGACTATAGCGTCGCGTTACTAGGCAGCTTATGTCGCTTGTCGAGTTATAAAGGAAGTACAAGGTGCAGAATGCAATACAAACCTAGAAAACGTCGAGGACGTTGAAGAGTCCCCGACAACTCGAGACAAACTGTCCGATGCACGTGACTTGACGCGACCTAGCGTCGAAGCTCAGAGGACGGCAGGCAGCCACTAGTCAGTTAATCTGTAATGCCGGCCACGTCGACGCATTTAACACGTTTATAGTTTATTTCGCTCCTACACACCACCCACAATCCTGCACACCGTCTACTGCAGCAAGTCCCGTTACAGACCACACCGACAGGAGCGAACTAACTAGGTGTTTCCTTTCTTGGGATCCATTCAATCATTCATAATCACTGGAAGCGATGACACCCTTCACACTATTATACGCCACTGCCTGGCTCTCCATTATAGCATCCCACGCCGCCAGTGCGGCCAGTGCAGACGAATGGAAGTCTAGGTCGATCTATCAGGTTCTTGGAACCATTATTTGTCCATTTGAAGCCAAAAATGCTGAAACAAAATCAGGTTGTTACAGACCGGTTTGCTAGAAGCGACAATGCTTCACCTTCGTGTGATACATCACAGCGAGAATATTGCGGCGGTACATGGAAGGGGATCACGAACCACCTCGATTATATCCAAAACCTCGGCTTTGATGCTGTTTGGATTTCTCCCATTGTGAAAAATATAGAAACCGCGACTCCTTATGGAAAAGCGTACCACGGGTTAGTAGTGGTGTCTGAGCATACTAGTATCATTTACCAGCCTTCTCCTTCAGCTACTGGACACAAGATTTGAACGGCTTGAACTCCCACTTTGGTTCCCAGGATGACCTTAGAGAGCTAAGCAATTCCCTCCATTCCCGGAAAATGTTCTTGATGCTCGATGTCGTCGTCAATCAGTAAGAAACAGTTTCGGTGTTTCATTAATCTTCTGATTTCTATCCTTTAGTTTTGCCGCTCTCAACACCTCCGGTGAACACGATACCGATTTCTCCTCGCTTTCGCCTTTCAACTCGGCTCCCCAATTTCATCCGAAATGCCTGGTCACGGACTACAACAATCAAACTGACGTAGAGCAATGTTGGTTGGGCGATGATAAATTCCCACTTCCGGACTTGAACACGGAAGACCCCGCCACCGTCCGAACCATGAACGATTGGATCAAGAATATAGTCGAAACATATGGAATTGATGGAATCCGTATTGATACTGCAAAACATATTCGCAAGGACTTCTGGCCCGACTTCGTAAAGTCAGCTGGCGTATACAGCATCGGCGAGGTTAGTCCAGAACCCCTGTCAGATTGATTTATCTCTAAGTTCATCCCCAGGTC
This sequence comes from Podaxis sp. AQ795752, assembly GCA_018524425.1. Taxonomy (NCBI): domain Eukaryota; kingdom Fungi; phylum Basidiomycota; class Agaricomycetes; order Agaricales; family Agaricaceae; genus Podaxis; species Podaxis sp. AQ795752. The sequence continues at coordinate 47,856 of JAEUWK010001454.1, read as the reverse complement.
ATAACTGATCAAGTTCCCTATGCATCAGAATACACCCGTAAACATCTTTTTTCTTCCCTTCTAAAATGAACCCCATCACTGTTGATGTGTTACAGAGGTACTAGACGGGGTATTGGACTATCCGGCGTATTTCGCTCTGTCAAAGGCCTTCAACTCCCCGTCCGGCAATCTGTCACTCTTAGTTGACGTCCTTAACACCGCACAGTCAAGTTACAAAAATGGCGTTTTCACAACCGGTTCATTCCTGGAAAACCACGATCAACCGCGGTTCCAGTCTATCACTTCCGACCAAGCTGTAATTATCCCATCTGTCTTTCAGGACCCGGTGAAAAGCTGATCATTTTTATTCTTGCAGCTTATTCGAAACGCTATTACATGGACCTTCGCCCAAGATGGTATCCCCATTCTGTACTACGGTACGTCCTGCGTATCTTTGATATATGATCCATACTGAGCGCAGACTTTTCAGGTCAAGAACAGGGCTTCCAAGGCACACAGGATCCCTCAAACCGGGAAGCGTACGCCATCTCTCTGATACACCTAAAATAATTCTATGATATATTGACTACACTATGAAGGCTGTGGCCTACTGGATATACCACCTCAGATAAGCCGCTCATCGACCACGTCCGGGCTCTCAACGCAGTGAGGAAAATAGCAATCACTAGGAACGACAAGTTCCTATCAACACCGGTATGATTCAACCTTCTCCTACCCCTGTATCCAACCAACCCTCGAACAGGCCAAATTCATTCCCCAATCTGATCCATCAGCGCTCGCAATTTCTAAACCGCCTCTCCTTACCCTCTTAACCAACATCGGGTCAAACAGCACAAGCTCTACATCTACCTCTTGGACAATCCCATCATCATCAAATCTGTACCAGCGCAACGACGTCCTCGTTGATATCCTCACATGCAACACCGTATCCGCAAATAGAAATGGCGAACTTGTAGTCCAGACCGAAGCAGGATCGCCGAGGGTAAGTAGACATTCAAAACATATGTACATCTATATCACTCAATTGCCAACGTCATCGATTCATCATTCATTCCTAACTTGGACAATCATTTCCCAACTCGTATCGGCCCTATCCCAATCCACCTGTTTCCCCCTCACCAACCAAAACCACAAACAAAACGTATCATAATCCCTGATGTTGATACTCCAAACCTAGGTACTGATCCCCGCCTCCGACCTTTCGAAAGACGGCTCTCTTTGTTCAAATACGGGCACTGGAAGTAACAATGGCGGTGTCTCGGTTGGTCGTCAAGGAGCAGGCTGGACAAGCTTGATATCATATACTATGATCGCTGGGGTCAACACATATCTGGTAGCTAGATCATCACTCTTTGTTCTCTAAAGCATACCCGGGCCTTCGTTCGTCATCGTCGGATATCATGACGACAAGTGCATCTGTATGATGGGTCGTTCTCAATAGTCAGGAGGAATGAACGATCGCAAAGGCAAAGCGTAGTTACATTTCAACTGATGCATGTTTTTGTTTTCTACCGGACTTCGGACATTGGACACTACATATCTTGTTTGCTTCCTGTTCGACGTAGACAATGGACTTCATAGGTGATTCCAGTGGTATGATATGTTGTGATGGACACACCACTCGCCACAAGTACACCACACCATAGGTACGTGCTATAATTACAAGGTCGTTTGTGCTTGGTGTTGTTCGTTTCTATAAATAATACATGCATCGTGCCGACAAAGGCAATGCAATAAACACAACGTGACGACGGTCGTATGAACGAAGAATAAGGGTCATTTTGAGATGAAGGAAACCAACTAGATGTACAGATCCGCAAGAGAAAAGGAAAAGGAAAAAACCATTGTCTGGGGCACAACAAGGCAACTGAGGAGCCATGGCAAAGCCCGTAACAAGATGGTGTGAGAATAGGGATCATCAGAACCGCCAGGTAATCAAAGAACAAACGCCCAAGAGGTTTAGTAATACCAAAACCCGAAGGAAGCCAGTTCTCCTGGAGCCTAAAGCCGGTGGTGGTTCTCGTGATCGCCAATCAGCGTAGTTCCGGATGTAACAGAGAACGGACGGGACCGACGGCCGTGAGCCGGATTATTCGATTTCAGAGAGCTAGTCCTGCTTGTGTTATTCCTCTCGAGTTTGCAAGTGCTGCACTGCACAGGGTTGTAACACATAGGGCAGGAGGGGCCTATCGGTTTAGTTGGGCTCTCCCCAGATTCTGGCGTCGCGGATGATGACATATCAATGGGCGGCCGCTCCTTCTCTCTCTCCTGGATCTGTCGCACTTCCAAACTTGCCTTCCACTCATCAGGAAGACCCTGGAGTCAAACACTCCTGTTAACTCTGCTCCGACGTGAAAAGGTAACGCACACTCACTGTGAAGGTTTGTGATTTAGAGTCCCAGGTCACATGAACATGAAACTCGAATGCATCTGGGTTACTGATGTGCGCTCGTCTGCTGCGTGAGGCGATACAGTGATCCCATTTATGGAGATCCGATGTGTTTGGAAGGGATATGTGATATTTGCGATTATCAGACGTTGTAAGGCAGAGGACGAATGGTCGCGAGTTAAGTTTAAGTTGAGAAACATCACTGATATGTGGTAATCGGATAGTGACTTCTGGGTGGGAAGACTGATGGATGGCATCACCATCACACAGAGGGGTCAGTGGTTGTCGAGTGATGAGAGTGATCAACACATAATTGGAAGACACGCAGGGGTGCAGGAGAGGGGAGGTGAGATCGTTGGTCATCAAGGGGGCTTTCAACTGAGAGATGGAGACGGGCATACCTGGTTTTTCTGGATTTGGAGTGTCCGAGAGGTCAGGACTACATAGCGCGAGCGCCAGAAAGCGAAGAGTGAATGTTTTCCAAGTCGCTTGACCTGATAAAGCCCCTCAAGCAACACCGGGGGTGTGGAACTCGCGAGGTTGCCAGTTGGGTGTATTGAAGAATCGAAGACGAAGCGGCATGTAGAACCCGAAGAAGCCGAGTTCGTTCGTTTGTGTGGGGCGTTTTCAATTGGTTGCTTTGCATAGGAGTCGTAAGATGTACGTTTGGGAGAAAAGGACTGGCGATGCGTCGACGTATGACTGAGCTCAGAGCTCGCTCGATAGGTGGTGGCGATGGAAGATCTGCGTTTTGAGGATTGCATACGGTTACGCAGAGCGGACAGTCGGCTTGAGTTGTAGAAGAAGTCGCCACCCGTAAGATGCACTTCGTGGATGAAGTTAAAGGGGTTACTGAAGTTTCCTAGGCGGGAGCGGGGGTAGATGTCGTCTTGCCAGTCGTAAAGAACGGCATCGTTTTCGAAGGATAGGTAGTACTTCGTCCCACACGAGAATTCGAGGACAAGGCATGCTGGTGTAAGGTCTATCCTCTCGATATTGATAATTGATTGGAGGGGTATGCGTTTCAATAGACGTTGGGACAAAGCGTGTTGTTGAGACTGGAGAAACAGGGATTGAGACCTAGGGGAAGCAGATCATGGAGAAAGACTCACATGTTGAATAAGGAGAGCATTTTCCACCAATGTCAACCGTCTCTTCTTCCAAAATCTCCTAGACAATGTACCAAGCCCTCGAATGAGTATGACGCCGCTCCGCAAAATGTCGGCCTCCTTCGACAAGTCTATAGGGTCTTTTCCTATGTTCATAGCAGGAGCATTCTCGAAACAGAGCATGGTTTGGGTCCGCGAGCCAGGGGCACGTAGGGCACGAGGTTGGAGAGGGCAGGCAGGTTGGTGTATTCGATGAAGCAAGGAGGTGTTGCGGTTAAAGTAGGCTTGTCACTGGTAACAGGATGTTAACCGTAACGCCGGCCGATCAGATCGTTGAGGCAGATGGCACCTGCAGGATGAAATTATGATGGAATGTCAGTACTTGAGGCTCAAACAACATGGAGATGACGAGCCTGCTTGAGGCTGTGGCCTTTGTGAATCGCTTACTGTATTAGCACAGGCCATCAGGTGTTATTCGCCTGGGACTCGGTTTGGCTGTTGTGCTTTGAGTCAGAAATAGATGTGCGTGCCATTGACATGTATGGAGTTTGTCCGTGAAACATCAAGGCAACAGCGTCTACTCGGCCTTGAACATGGTCAAGTTCACAAGGGAGGAGGGAGTTCCTCGGCCGGCCGTGTTTGTCCGTCTTCCCGAGCGATCACCAGACCATGATTGTTACAGCCTTGCCTGCCGTAGCGCTAGGGTTCATGAATTGTTGATTGTTGATAATACCCCTTCTCGGAGTTGCTCTGGTATTGACGAGAATATATAATCACTGCCCGTGTAGACCATTCAACCTGAAACTCGTTAGGACAAGAAAGGTGGGTCCGGATTTCGTGACTGGTAACAAGGTTATCAGCCTTACAAAGCCTCATAAAAATCTCAAGGCCACCTTATATAGATCCTAATGGCCTGCGTGGTTTCATTCGGGTTTTAACAGGAACAGGGTGATTGTGGGATGATCGTGATCGTGTTTCAGGTTGTTGGCTGCCTGAAGAGTTCTATCCCAGCCCTGTCGAAGACCATAAATCCCGAGGCGTAACTTCTTTCGAGAACCAACGATTAAGCTGTTTGGAAGCCCCAAAGTCCGAAATGTGGGTGGGTTCTGGATATCAGATATTCGGAAATGCAGTGTTAGAGTTTCATCGGGATGTGGGAGCAAAGTGGCTCTGGCAGATTGCGTGCCCATTTTAGTAAAACTTTCTCACAAACAGTCACTAGTCACGACCTCCTGCCTTCTGACTTATTCTTATTAAGAATATCGACCCATTGCTACCCATGCAGCAGACTATGACAAGCATCAACATAGCACGCGCCACTTTCGACTCGTTTGCTAGACTAAATAAACAGATTTTATGATACAGAAGTTACCCGCCCTCCCCTAGAAACACAACCTGCCTGTGCTGCTTCGATGTTGGCGAAGAAGCACGAAACCCTGCGCAAGCGTATACTCCGAATTGTCAGTAGCTGTCTCTTGTCAATTCTACGGATCCTTCCGTGACATAAAAACTCCAAACCGATTTTACCTATGCACAAGAGATTTTAGTCACTACATTATCCCTTTTCCAAATGACGGCCGCTTCAGACTGCGCACTAAATGGATGGCATCCGGGGGAGGTCGCAGTGCAAGCTATCATGAACTTGCCTGCGAGGGTGGCCATTACTGCCGTTGTCAACCACCTCCCGGACCAGCACCGACTATTCCACACAACACGCTTGCACTTTCTTCCCGTTACAACGCTCGATGAACATGGACGCCCTTGGGTTTCCATACTCACTTCCAAGGATGGAAGCACCCACTTCATCAGCAGCCCTACACCAACGAGCCTTCAAATTCAGGCCCATGTCTGGGACAACGATCCTATCGTCCACAATCTGGCCGACAATCGTGGAAAGTCACCGAGGCAGACACTCATCTCTGCTATTGGAATCGAGGTATCGACCCGAAGGAGGAATAAATTCGCTGGACACATATCAGATGCGACACTTGATGACAAAACACTAACGATGGACCTTACGGTCAATCAAGCTCTTGGGTGTGTCCATTTCCGCAGCTATTTCTCGTGTCTGATGATCCATCTACCCGCAGTCTTTGTCCCAAATACATCAATCTGCGCAAGATAGAACCATATCTACAAGCAGATCCCCACACCATATACGACAGAAGAGAATTACAGCCCGGTGAACGTTTGCCTCAGGATGTGATTGATTTCATATACAATGCGGACACCGCATACCTTGGCACATCATACGTTGCCCGTCCCGAGGATGAAGAAAAGTTCCCATCTCATGTTGGGACGAATCATCGTGGGGGCAGACCCGGGTTCGTCCGCGTGAGGCCAACTGATGGTCGAACTCTCGTGCTTCCCAACTATGCTGGTAAGCGTCGCTTCTGGTACCCACAGCGTCTCTAAGTGAAGACGTTTTGCAGGGAACCGACTCATGAATTCAATGGGAAATATTCATATCACTCCTTTGGCCGCTCTCGCATTTCCATCATTCGCCTCTGGGTCCATTCTATACATCACTGGCGATGCCCAAAACCTCTTTGGGAAGCCAGCTCGCGAAATCATGCCAGAATCCAATGTCGTCACGACTATCAAGGTTACGGGTTTCATTTTCATCCATAACGCCTTGCCACTTAGAGAAACGCCGAGTTCCGCCGTAACTCGAAGCCCATACAGTCCACCTATACGCTATCTTGCAGAAGAAAAGCCCCCTGAAAATCGTTATGACGATATCATTCTGACTCTTCAAAGTGCCAAGATCCACAACGATACCCTCGCCACCTTTACGTTTCACTCCTCCCGTCCTATCGAAATCGGCCCAAGCCAAAATGTTGTTCTAGAATTATCAGAACTTCTCCGAGTGCGCTCTCATCAAATCCTGGACTGGGTCGAAGGCAAGGAGACGGAGAACGATGACTGTGTTCGCACTTGGACCGTTTCAATTCCCCCGACCCAACAAGAACCCCAACGCTTCAGCATTACTGTTCGACAAATCAAAGGTGGCCTCATTACGCCTATTATGTACCGGATCGTAGACAAGGCATCCGAGGGCCGCAGTTTCAACAAGGATATTCCCTTATCGTCATACAACCTCACAGCCCGTCTCCGGGGAATCGGTGGTGACCTGCCGATTCCCGAACCTATTCCCACCTGTGACGGCGGAAGGCGCTTACTCTGGGTTGCAGGTGGAATTGGAGTAACCCCCTTCCTCAGTTTGACTCGATACGTGAGTCAATGGGCAGCGATGGGTGTCGGATCATGGGATATCTCTTTGGTCCTTTCAACTAGAGAACCTAACTCGATCCTATTACTTATCTCTGATGCTTTACATTCCCTGAGGGGGGCAGAGAAACTGGTGGACTTTACCTACAAGTTATACCTGTTCACCCCTTCTCCGGATACGGTCCTTGTCCCAGAAAACTGGCCGAGCGCAATCAGCCTTCATATCCAACAAGGTCGTCTTGCCACAGACGGGTCCTTCTTCTCGCAGATAGGAGCCAAAGACCGGGAACCGCACATCTGTGGGCCCCTTCCCTTCGTATTAACTGCGATGGAGGCGATGAAGAATGCTGGGGTCAACCCAGAGGATGTTAAGCGCGAGCGCTTCACATATTGATGTATCACACGCCTGTATAAGGACTCGTGAAAAGCGTTATTTGGCACTTTCAGTTTTGTTTTGTACGATAGTTCTAGGAGCCAAGAATGTGGAGATTCCCAGCGTTGTACGAATGAGTTCTGGAGTCAGGTACTGGTCGCATAGCTGGCTTTTATGCAAGGTATGGCAGAAGGTTGGGAAACCGAAACTCAATTTATTGCAAAAAGGCCAGTTTATACTGGAATTTTTTAAATAGGAGGTACCACCATTACTTTATCGTGAGCTATCCTATCCTGGATCTTTAATGGAGGGAGAATGAGATTAAGAGTCGAGAATCGAGAAGGCATGTAAGGGTAATGAGTGCGTATAATACGTTATAGCTTAGTCAAGAGTAACATTGACACCAGCGGCAATCTTTTTGCCAAGGTCGGCATCAACGTGGGCGAAAATTCTGGCCTGCTTCTGACGAATGTTTGGGTTGGTCGCAAGACCCAAGTGCCCAATAACGTTCGAGATCAAGTGGTCCTTGTCACGGGCAGAGAGGCGTTGCCACTATTGCCGGATGTCAGTAACAGTACACACACGAAAAGCGCAGACACTTACGAAGCCACGGGCCTGTTCAAAGTCAACTTCGCTGGGAGTGCTGACATATTTGACAGCTCCTCCAACCCAGATGGTGTGGTTGTCGTCGTTGTACGGGCGGGGGGTCAGCTTCAAAGAATCCTGAGTAGAGGCGAATACGGGGCGGCTACCCTGATTATAGAATGACATAGCTCCATCGCGAGTGAAGGTGGCTGTGGGGATAGAATTAGGGGAGAACTCGGTAACAATGGTGATAACAGACCAATAGGATTCAAGGGGCAGTTGATCGGGAGTTGCTTATAGTTGACACCGATTCGAGCGCGAGCCGCATCTATTTTGACTTAAGCTAAGGCAACACAGGATATATTGAAGTGGTTACTTACCCGCATAAGCGAATAGACGAGCTTGAAGAGTAGGATCCTCGGAGGGCTCCAGGCCAGGGGGCTGCAAAGTATCAATCAAACATTGCATTAAGGCACACACAAATCAAGTCACCATCTGGCCCGGATCAAAGCTGACTTGTTCAACTTCCTGATGGTAGTTGGCGCTACGAATCCTGTCAGTGCAAGAAAACTGTAGAAATTTAGGAGGCATACACGTTCTGGTTCAAGGTAATGCGTCCAATTTCGATGAGGGGAACGTCTTCGGGAAGCCATTCCTTGGTCAAATCAAATATGTTGTCTGTCCAAAACTTTTGAGTTGAAAATCCTGTTGTTGAAGCGTCATTAAACTCACATTTGAACTTCTCAGCCTGAGTGGCATTCATGGCCTGGAAGTATACGGTCCAGCTTGGGAAGTTCCCAGACTCAATAGCGTCCCACAAATCAGTAATGCCAAAATCGGCGTTTTCGCCGGCCACTTTAACCGCTTCCTCCTGCGTGTTATTCTTAATACCTTGATCGGAGATAGCAGAAATTCTGGAAGTGCCTTGGTTATCAATGGTCGCAATAAACACGGCGAGGTGCTTACTTGATGTAGTGCCAAGAGCCATCCGCGGCGACTGCTCTGAAGGTATTGCCGGAATAACCGTTCATGTGCCTAAAACAATGTCAGGTGTTGAAGAAAGTAAGAGGGGAAGCCCAGGGTTATCTCATACCGGAAGCCGTAAGGGGTGCCTGATTAAGTCGTTTTATGGGTTCATCAAATCAAGCTTCTAAAGTGCGGTGATAACATACCAAGGTCCGTGAAAGTCCTCATTACTTGATGAATAGATTCGTTGTTGGCGGAAAGATAATCTGAGGAGGAACTGAGCTACGTTGGAAAGTCATACGAAAGGTTAAACTAACCCCAGAAGTCCTACATGACCGGCGAGTGGTAAGTAACCAGAATCAGTGACCTGCGTTTCAGAAAGTTAACATACATTGTGGTCGGTGACGTGTTTCTGGATGGAGACTAAGTTCGAATCTAATGAAGTGCACAAAAATACACTCACCGCGGGGTGGCGTTTCTGCGAGTGAATGAAGTGCGGGAACTTAACAGGGTCACGCAGCCAGAAGACAGGGTGATTCAGGAATGCCTGCACATAAATTGGCTTGATGAGCTTTCACCGAGCTAGTAATTAGTGTAACATACCCAGTCGAGAATGCCTTGCTCGGTCCGCAACCTGGTATGAAGGCATTAGAATAAATTGACGACATTCAAGAATAAATCATACTTGAATGCGAGACCTCGCAAGTCTCGAACAGAGTCAGCGTTACCAAGGTTCCCGGCGATGGTGGAGAACCGAGCAGTAACTGGTGTGCGCTTCCCAACTTTGGAGAAGACGTCTGCCATGCTCAGCCGGGCACCATTCTCCGTGGTGACTTCAAAATACCCATGAGCGCCAGCACCTTTAGCGTGGACTTGTCGCTCAGGCTGAAGACGTTGTCAACCTTGAAGTTCGCGCAACAAAAAGGCGTTGCACTTACCACACGCTCACGAACGAAGTGCGCGATTTGTTCGATCTCGAGTGCGAAATCAATTGCTCGATCATTGTCAACCTAGAAGAACGTATCCTTACCAAGTTGGTGCTTTGGAGGAGAATAGGTCCTGTAGTGCCTAAACGATCCGCCATATACGGATTCCAGAAGCTACACAAACTAGTCAGTACGTTGTGACAAAAAACCTCAGTCGGTACGTACGGTTGACCTCCGGTAAGGGTGAATGTAAGATCGTGAGCAGGGTCGTTGACATGTTGAGCTTGAGTGATCGGCCCCTGGTAGATGTTGAAATCGCCAGCCGCAAAAGCAAGCTGGCCGAGGAGTAGAACGAAGGCCGGGGAAAGCAACATTATTGAGAATCTCAACACGTGCGCTAAAGGAAAGAGGAGGTCGTGGTGTTTGACATTGACTTTCTAGCCCGTAATATAGCTTTTGGAAGTCTGGCATCACATCAAATGTATAGGGATGGTGCCGGGTTCGGTTGATTCTTTTCCACAAAACATCCTTAGCGAGCATGCATATACGGATTGACCGAGCTCCAGAGGTTGCTAGAGAACATCCAGATAGCATTGACGATCCAGATCAGCGATTCAGGGCTAGTGGTGAAGTCGGACATGATGCTAGATCTGGGGTGCTGTGTCCTGAATTGTTCATGCGATCCTGTCCCTGACAATCAAATGAGTCTGACGGAAAAAATCGCCATTGAGCAACTCAATGTAACAAAGTGTTTCATCATTCAGGCCATGGGTAGGTTGGTGACGCCGTCGTAAGATGGACTCCCATAAATATTGAACGCTAACATCCCCATCCTTTCATCGGTTAACCCCGTTGGACATGGATGACAGCTTCTAAAAAGAACCTTAACAAGCAGGTGCATCAATCGGATAAGTGGTAGTAACGGAGCGGGATAAATCTATAGCAAAACTGACCAAGAGGCTAAGAGTGACACTGGCGGCTTGACCATGATTCGGACCGTGCTAAGTGTCGTAAACGCTTGACGTTAAATTTCAAATGGAGGGTCCTTTCCTTCATCCTCCATCCGGAAACGCGGCAATATGGCGTCTCAATATCACACATCATTCAAATCTCCCCGTATCATGTCGAAAACGTAAATTGAAGGAACGCCAATGCTTCGCTCAAACGACCAATGAGTGGACTTTGAGGCACACAGATTCGATACTTCTGAGTGGGTTAGAGACTGAACCATAACAGCCATAAATGGGATGTAAGATAGATGCTCCAAAGCCTCGGTCACATTGTGATTTGCTCTGGGATAATCCGGTCGGTGTGGCATGTAGGCGTTTCAAGCGGGGCTACTCATTGGCGCCGCAGTGTGTCAACACATTTTCTGAACCCAATTCGTGATCATAACTAGTCAAATGGAAGTCGAGGAAAAACTTTCATATGCCGTTGACGTAAGATGAGCATTGAAATTCTCTATTCTACCCACATTTCACCGTTCCTCGTTATTGTATTCAAGGGCGGGCTCCAACCGAGAGTGTCCCGGCCTTAGTAGCCTCCACAGCTGGAAGTTCATCCATCTTTTTGATCCACGCTATGATTCTGGGACTAGCGACCTCCGACCACTCAGGAACTGTCCTGAGGTCAGCGAGCAGGGGATAGAGGAAAAAGTCCGCCCAGCTTGGCCTCGACCCGTACGCGTACCCCTCCGGAGCCATGAGGGTCTCAATAACCCCAAGGTAATGACGTAATTTCTCAACTCCCTCCCTAATTTGAATTCTAACTTCCTCGTCAGAGGGACGGCCATCATCCAATGCCTGCACTCGTGGTTTCACAACTCCATACTCTACAGTCGGGAAACCTAGGGGAAAATTTTGAGCCCCATATGGGTGGATAGTCGAACGGATAATTGTTCGCTTACCTAGGAATGCTAGGAGACTGACCATCTCCCACATTTTCTCCTCAATTGCAGCACCTCCTTCACCTGCAGAAATATGGAGACTAGGCTCTGGGGCGATGCGATCGATAAATCTAACAATCGCATGGCTCTCTCGGAGGAGGATACCGTCGACTTTCTTGCCATCAATCTCGTGGATGACGAGCGTTGGTAAGAATCCGAAGGGGTGATAATGTTTTGCGAGATCGGAGTGTGGTGTAGTTGCAATTTGGTTGTACTTTAGCCCTTTGTATTGCAAACCCAACGCGACTGTGCGCGTGAAGGTAGAGTAAGGGGTTCCGATGAGGGTGAAGGGTACAGACATGTTGCGGGATGTGCTCAAGCGACTATGGGACTAGTTGGGCAATCTCATAAAAGCAACCCGGGTATGGATATCATATGTTCGCGATCGTTAAGGTCCAAACAAAAACTCCCACACACCAGGACCCAGGAATTACAATATCCCAGCTTCACCGTGGTGAATTTGTCACGGGTCCAATGCTCCTGCAAGAGCGGAAGTTTACATAGACCAGAGAAAAGAAGCCGACATCCACACAGTTCAATGTTCTCGTGACATAGCGAAGTCATCTCCTCAGACCAAGCGTGACATCGGTTCAGCGAACAATGACATGACGCGATGGAGCATGTTGTACATAACCGCGGCAACCTTGGTGAGTACTCAGGATTACCTTTCCTAAGGGGGGCAAATCCCAGTAGCAACAACGGGTTCTTTGCATGGTTTCAAGCACATCCAACTTTTGTGGGCTTGATGCATATCAATTGCGTATGCGGCTTCCCACGCCACGTGACGTGATGGGCTAAAAATATCCCAGGGTTGAGTGTTGGCATCTTCGATCCTCGACCCGGAAATGGCAACCTCGACTCAATTGGTCACATGTTCAATGGCTTGGCAGTGGTGAGCAGTGGTATGCAATCCCGCGGAACGCAGGAGGTGGCTGCGACTGGCAACGATGTCACTTTAACCCTCATCTAGTCGAGCTGTCTAGGCTAGCCCATCCCTGGATGCATTCAGACCCCCGAAAAGAATGGGGGGGAACCCTGATCTGAGTGGAGCTCAAAATTTCGAGATTTTTATTTGGAAAAAAATCAGGGTTCCCCGGCCACCCATGTTTTATCCAGATTTTGCAATAGGGTGTGGTGCTTGGGTGCGCAGGACTTTTTCCCCCTGTCTACTGCGTTTTTGTGTGAGGGAATATGGATTTAATAAAAACACAGTAGATAGAGAAATGCAGGAGAGTACTATTGTCCCAATTCTTCAGGCACTGGCGAAGTCCTTTTACTGCAGCATTTGTAATCAGAACTTCGTCCCGAAGGTCTCCGAAGGCGACTAAATCATCATGAGAGATTCTGGACCAGTGGGCGTTTCAATAGGAGCGTCGAGAACATTCCGCGCGTATTTCCTCCCTTTCCCTATCCACTCTTCCTTGCTGAACGGAGGTGTTTCGTCCAAAAGTTCGGGGATTCGCATGAATAATTGTGTCGCAGAACCACGGAAGCAATGTGAAGAGGAAAATCACTGAGGTGGTCCATGCATTGTACCTGGATTTATTTTTTTTTTCTAAACATCTCCCCAAAACAGTCAGATTACCTGTGGGTCCAATTGTCTCTTGTCGGCTGCTAATGAGTTCCGAGAATAGGCACTAAGTCATGTTGAATGGTCTGCCCACTCGCTCATTTGAACAGGGTAGCCTCCGGAGCTAAAGGTTTAATCCTAATCGGACACTACAACAGGGGCCAAAATCCTCCATTCTTGTCCGGAAAAGTGTAGAGGGTTCCCCAGACATCCTCACATTTTCATCCAGATTAGATCAGCGATAGCCGCGTTCTCCTTCACGGTAACGGTTGTCTTTACTACCCATCAACGCCGATAGTTTCAAAGGAAAGTGGAATTGTCGACTGTACGGAGTAGAGTACGCCTAACTCGGTAATCTGCCGTTGTTCCAACCGTCTTGTGTTGTTGGTGGAAGTGTGGTCTTGACCAGTAAGCGTTGACATGAGTAACTGTCAAAGAATTCCCGCACGCGATGCATATCACAAAGCCAGGGAACCATGTGCATTTGTTGACACTGTCAAAGTTCTTCATTCATGGACCATACAGCACCACTTCAATGATGTTCTCCTCCGAGGCGATTGTCTGCATAAAATATCGTTATTGGCCAGCAATCCAAGATGGAAAATCGAGATCATTGCAACACCAAGAATGCCAATTCCGAGAATCTAGAAACAGCACCGTAATTCAGAAATGTCGAATTGAGTATTGAGCTGCTTCTCTCGCCAATCGCATTAGCTTACACCCAAGCGACAGCACCAAACTGCTGGAACTTCTCATCCGGATCTTGGGTGCTCATTACTTGAATGGTCCAGTTCTCTGGGAGTTCTCACCCATGGTATACTTAAGCTTTATTTTTTTTTTTCTCATTTTATGCACACACATATTTTCCGAATAGATGATTGTAAACAGAAAGATGGGGAAAGAAGTTGTGTATGTCGTGAGAGATACATGAAATATTATACTGTGCGTGTCAGAGTAGAATTTGCTTCATCATTCATCTAAGACGTTTCAACTTTTTGCGTTCTGGGATTTTCCTATTGGGTGTCGAGAAGCAAGTCTCAGCTACCGAAGACATGTGTGCGAATTATTGCGAAAAGGACTTACCTTACGCTCCAAGCACTTCAGAAGGAGACAACTCCTTGTAAGGAGTAGTCGCCGAAACATTCTCATCCAGCAGGTAATACTGCTCAAACTCCCGAGAGTCGGGTTCTCCATAGTTCTTCAGATCCGGGCTAACCGGGATGGGGTCATATTTGACCAACAAACTGCGAACCTTAGCAAGGGCAGCTGCACGCTTCGCATCAGTGCTGAATAAGATGTCGAAGATCCATTTGGGTTGGAAAACGATGGTGACACCCTTGGCGTAGCGAGAACGGCGTGTTTGATGAGCCGGAGTTTGAGCGACGGTGAAGAAGGGTTCACCAGCAAAGCAGAAGCACCATTTGGCGTCATCGATGGTGCGAGGAATATGAGCAGGCCAGGGCTTCCTGTCGAGCTTCGCGACACCATCAAGGAGCTTCCAGAAAAGGCTGTGGTATTCATCCACTGTGCGGGGGTTGTCGTTGTGTCTGGCGAGAAGGACAAGAGAGGTGTTCGGACCCATACTTCGTGCCTTGGGTAAGTAATCGGTGAGGCAATCTGCCAGTTGGCGAATGTGGCGGGGATCCGAGAGGTCATCGGAGTCAATGAAAGTATAAACTTGATTATCGGCCTTGTAGCCTTTGGTAGCGTAGATGCATGGGAAGACGAGTTCTTCGTCAAGAAGGACTCGGCTATATTCATCGTACGCGGTTCTTTGCCAGGTGCCCTCAGGGTACAGTGCTGTGACTTGGGCCCTGCAATGCGATCGGGTCAGCAACGTCTCCAAAAAAGGTTGGGTGTTTCGCCTATGTACCTCGTTAAGGGTTTCGCAGGCGTCGACTGTGTCAGGGGAAGCTTTCGCTCAACTGCGACCTATGGAAGAACGAATGAGTTCCCGGTTTCTTCAACAGACCCGGCACTCAAACTATACCTTCGCATCTGATACCTTATGTTTGACTTCCTTGGCGACAGTGGGAAGACGTTCGTAGGCGACGATGGCGAACAAGGCAAGGACGACACCACCAACGACAAAAGAAGGAAGCGTAAGCGTGAATGAAGACATGCTAGAAGGATGGAAGTGGAAGGTTGAGAGGTCGAGAGAAGTGGGGCAACTAGGCCATCATGTCTTTCATTTTATATGGAGGGGTCTGTTGCCTCAGAGAAGGACCTGTAACAATTCCCTCGGAGGTTTGTCTTGTCAAGCAGATGGCAGGATCATCGAGGATCATCGGACATTCCAAAGGGGCATGCTTAGATGGCTAGTAGATTCACCGGTGTTCTCCCAGCATTTGGCATCAGCTTCATCGGCCATTTGAAACAGAATCGGCGGAAAGACAATATGGTGGGATCCACCGTGCCCGAGTAGGTTTGGTTTTTTTGACGTGCTCAGCCCTACTTCCTGAGCAATCGCCTGCTGGCGATCTAGGAGGAGACTTGTAGCGGAGCTTCTTATCACGTATGTTGCAATAATCATTCTGGCTTTTCGGAGTGGATTCTATCATGTGAAACGAATACTTGAGGTCGATAGGCATATGAATGAATTCTTAGTACTCATAATAATACTCATAAAAGGTTTAATGATTTCCTGGGTGACATGGCACAATAAGATCCCCAAGCATTTATCCTTGACTGAATATATGCGTGTGGAAGGTCAATACCGATCCTATTACTTCTAGGAATCTGGTTTGTTCACTGTTGAGTGTATCGACTGAAGGAAAGGTTGATACGAGCCGCGGCAAGCGTTTTGGGAACATAACCTCAGGTTACTCCCTTGCCCCTGCCTTCACACTAAGCCTATCTTTCCAGTCATCTCTCTGGTGGAGGGAGTCAAGAGGTTGACGATAAATCGCTGCTCGATTCGAATGTTGACCGGTCAGTAAGATTCTCGAGAACGTCTCAGAAGACATTTCGACAAGATCATTTAGCATGACCAATGCCGTCATCCACCCACAGTTGCCTGGGTGATGACTTCCGATAGACTATTTGGAAAAGCCTGAAGAAGCGGTGTGGTTGTATAGCTCGGCTGTGAACACGGGGCTTTGTGTGGGCAATCCCCGCGTCTTCTTTTCTTCTTTGGAGTGCAGCAGCCTGTTTGTCGGATCGACCCATCGCCAGTTTCTTCTATGACTCAACAGTTGCAGAAGCGACCGAAAGCCACTATAGGACGGGTCTTGGGGTCGTCAAAGTAGACATGTCTCACATTCAGAGCATTTATGAGGCCACATCTTGGCGTCCTCGTGGTAGGCGTCTCGGATAAGACAATAAAGTAACTCCACTTGTCTTGAGGCGATGGAGAATTCTTGTGTACGTGTGAGTAGGAGGCGGGTAAATTCTTAGCAGTGCAAAGCCAGGACAACAACCGCCTGCTCAACGCCCTGAAGGCCAAGCCAAAAGCTACCGGCAGGTGGCGTATTTGGCGTATTTCATGGCGTGTGTATCTACCCGGAGCCAAGTGAAGTTCTTGGACGAAGTGCCACGAAATGGAAGTTGATGTCTGCGACTGTTTATTTGGTTGAGATGTTAACAAGCTCAAGCGACACCACAATGGAACAGCGAAGGACGCCAGGGCGTCATCCTGTGCTTTGGAGTTGTGGATTGAAGGTATCGTTGAGAGTATGAAGTACTTTTCCATGCTGTTGTGCAGGTGTTCATTGATGAATATTTCTGGTTGTGGGCGGAATGAATGTCCCACGCTTCCCTGATGCAAGCACCATCATAGCTTCATAGTTTCGGAAGCAGTGTTCGACACGCATTTCATTAACTTTGACAGATTATCCCGCCTGAACCTCATCGAAAGTCCGTCGCAGCAATAGGGAGTCCAGGCTCTTGTTCTCGTGAATCAACTCAATTTCCGAGTCCCACACTGTCGTCGCGTGATATCCTACGTGGCATCCGACAAACTCAGTTTCGGACTTGCAATTGCCCTTGCGGCGGATGGCAGAGTACTACGACATGGATGAGTCCTCACTCCGACATAGGCGAATGGAAGAATATGGTGAAGTGAACGATGTTCCTATGGACGATGATGTTCGTGGAAGTTGTGTGGTTTCGGTGTATCCCCACACTAATTCCTGGTTTTCCTAGTTCCATCCTCGCAAACGCAGGAGAAGACGTCTTCTAACATTTCCCAAAGTATTTCTTGGCATTTTCACCTTGATTTCCATTGCCCTTCTTCACCGGGTGAGTGAATACCGCTTATTTATTTGGCACATCACTTACACGACAGTTATTACGATAGGATGGGCTCATCCATGTTCCATTTCTAACTCAAGTGGATACCTGGAGGCCGATTCCTACGAGGGGAAAGCCCACATCTGGAGTTGACGCGCAGAAGAGAAATGCAATAATGGAGGCTTTCAAAGTATGGACACCTGGACTAGTAGCTTTGTCTTTTCTGATTCATGACCATCACAGCACTCGTGGTTCGCCTACGGTTCGTCTAACCAGCTCTGAATCTTCCCCAGATCTGTAGGTTTAACTACCCAACTGCGTTCAGAAAGGGATGCCATGGGTGCAGACGAGTACCACCCCATCAGCCACAGGGGGTCCAACTTTTCGTCACATGGTGGAATCGGTTACATGGTGATCGATGCTATTGATACCATGTATCTCATGGGTTTGGAGGATGAGTATAAGCGGGCGCGACACTGGTTGGCATCCAAACATACCTTTAGTCGCGAAGGAAACTTCAACACTTTTGAGGTACGCGCTTGTCTCACATTTCCTGCATCTTCATTCACCGCAGAGCAGACAACCATTCGTGTTCTTGGCGGCCTCCTCTCAATGTACCATTTGAGCAAAGACCAGCTGTACCTCGAGAAAGCCACAGATCTCGCCAATCGCATGCTCCCCATCTTCGACACTCCATCTGGCCTTCCACTCGCTATGATCAACCTTGGTCTGCAGAAAGGTGTGGATGACCCACACAGAGCAGGTCTCGTCAGTACTGCAGAGGCAGCCACGCTCCAGCTCGAATTTCGATATCTCAGTCATGCAACTGAGAATCCTATCTATTGGGACAAGGTAGAAAAGGTACAGATGCGATCTTCGATTCTCAATTTGACCCGAACTCAGGAAGTCAAAAACGTTAGGTAATGAGAGTTATTAAGAACTCTAAGGTACCCTCAAACCTCGTGCCTATATATATGAAGTGCGTTCCTCAACCCAAGGGGACAATCTGGATTTACGTATTCTACCCTCCAGCGCGAATACCGGCCTCTTCTTGGATTCAGAGATTCGCTTAGGATCTCGGGGCGATTCTTATTATGAATATTTATTGTATGTGACCACGTCTCGTATTAAGTCTCACGACTATGTTTTTACCTCGCGTCACAGGAAGCAGTATCTTCAGACTGTATGCACGTTCTCTTTCATCGAAGCCCACACTCATGCTGACTGCATCTGACAACAGAATAAAACGGAACATGTATACCGTCAAATGTATGATGCAGCAATGCAAGGCATACATGACAAACTCCTCGTCAAAGGCGTTAAAGACGGCCACACATTCACAGCAGAACTATTACCCACTCACTCCAGAGATTCCCACAAGTAAGTCCACATCCCCCCAACCTCATTCGTCCCTTATTTATTCAACGTAACGACTCAAGCAAATATACCCTCTCACGAAAACAAGATCACCTCGTATGCTTCCTCGGTGGCTCCCTCATGCTCGGCGCAACCACAGTCGGTACACGCGGTACACATGTTTCACGTCCACCTCGAGGAAACCAGCTAACAAGCATCGGAAAACGGGATTGGCAAACTGGGTATGAGTTGATCGAGACCTGTATCGATACGCACAATACTGCCACGTGAGTTAATTTTAAAAAAAGGTATGCGTTGCGATATGACAGCTGACATATTGATGGTTGTTTTTGTTTTGGGGGGGCGTTTCAGAGGACTTTCACCCGAAATTGTGTACTTCTATTCACCGGAGGAAGCACAGCGGCAAGAACTGGAAGCCGACTGGTACATCAAGGGTGCAAGGTAAATCTTTTCGGTGGCGCGACTGCCTAACAGTTTCCCTGACGACTTCTCTTCCCAGACGAGGTGCATGGCCGGTCTATGATGCTCGGTACATCCTTCGTCCGGAGACTATCGAATCAATCTTCCTCGCGTATCGTCTCACTGGAGATTCTCGATATCGAGATATCGGTTGGAAGATCTTCACGTCGATCGAGAAGCATTGTAGATTGGAAGGGGGAGGGTATGCGAGCCTGCTGAACGTGGATGATACCCATAGTCAGAAAGATGACAAGATGGAGACATTTTGGCTGGTATGCTTCTCCTCTTTTAACTACTTGTTCGGTAGTAGCTCATGGGGACGATGTAGAGCGAAACGCTCAAGTATCTGTATCTCTTGTTTGAGGATGAAAGTGTGATTCCACTGGATGGTAAGGGCTTTGATGGTTTCACATTCCGATAGTTGCTAATTGATGGGTAGAATACGTATTCAACACCGAGGCTCACCCGTTACCAATATTCACACCGACCCATCCGCTTGCTGACTTCTGAAGAGATATCGTGTGGCGTAAGGGTCTTTTGTTGTGGAGTTCCAAGTTTGAAACAATGATCGTCTTGTTGCGGCATACCATGGACATGTGTATCGGTTCTTCGATTTGGACTGCCTAGCGGTGTATCTCCACACGTTCCAATTATAATAGACAACCTTGTTCCTCGCGGCCAAGGATGTCCGATGTTCCTTCAACGATCGAGATGTAATATGAGATTAGCTAGGCGTTTGCTCGCAAGCATGGGGGAACTCGGGGGAAGGGAGGTTGAGCACCGCAGCGAGATCAACGAGATCTCGTCCATTCTAGTTTCTTACGTCTACGCGAGCGCGCGATTCACATCATGTACACCTGACGGGTCGAATTGCTCTTTGATAGAAATGGGCCACAATTGTGTATGCATGTATACAGGAAAAGTTAGTAAGAAAGCCAGATGACAGACGAGAGTCGAGTGCGAGCACAACATCAGGGAGTGAAGAGCGCACCAGTCAAGGTCACGCCCATCCCGAAAACTCTTCCACATACTCTTCCTCCTCATCACCTAAATCAAATAATTCACATCAGATCATCCTCCGTAGGGCACAATACTCACCTATCAATTCAAAACCATTCGCATCAGCAGCTAGCAGCAGCTCTCGCAAAGTCATGCTCCTGTGCGACCCTTCCCCTCCTTCCCAATCACGCTCAACCTCAACCCCAGACATCGACGACATTTTCCCTACCCCATCACCTTCCCACGTCTCTTCATCATCTTCAGCACCAAATAAATACGTCGAACCAGTGGAAGTGGCGGTTAAGAGGGGCAACGCCACCAACGGTTCCTCAACTATCAACATACTAGACCGACGCGGTGGCCGCCTAATTGTCCTGGGCGTCTTCTTCTGACCTGACGTCCATATCCTGTTGGGGAGTGCTTTAGGTCGGGGCATCGCGAGATTAATGTCTTCAGTCGAGTCGTCCTCGGTTGCGAGGATGATCTACACGGCGACGCCGCGATAATTAGAGCGAGGCAAAACGGTACGAAAAAAGGTAGAAACTGGACCTTGGAGGCCTCATCTTCAAAAGACTGCTTCCTCTCTTCAAAAGCAGGTTTGATTGTGATTTGAGCCAGGGAGGTTCTGATAGATTTTCTCGGGGTCGTAGTCGTACGTGGATCCTTGGGCTGCACATTCGGGGACTTATATGGCGCTGCCTGGCCAATTTTTGTCCCAATTGTTAACCGGGGAATTTGGGACATGGGAGCGGCAGGTTCGGATGGTGCATCGCAGGGTGCGTGAGGGGCTGGGGTTGGAGGGAATGGAGGAAGTAGATATTGACGTATGTAGTCGATCCTGTGTTCAAACCCTTCTTGAGATTCAGGTTCAGGCAACGACAGTCGCTGCAGCAGTGAACCATCTACGACTGGCTGAGGAAGGATATCGGTGACCTGCAAAGAAAAGGAGAAAGAACCTCTAATCTCACTTTTCGAAGGAGCTGTCGCCCCTCAGTTACCTCCGGCACCCAGAGGGGGATTCTATTCTGTATTTCGGCTTTGCGAGATTCAGGCTTTGGGAACCTTCTCTTTGCGCGTTCGATCTCTGCGAGTGCGTCGGACAGCCGTTTGTATGTTCTCCGTGCTGACAGAAGGTCGTCAGAAAGTAACATTTGTGCCATGTGACCGGGTTTAGTGCTCGGGCTGTTAGAACAGGTAGTAGCCTGAGATGGAATCACCGAACGACGCAGTCGCTTTAGTTCTGTTGGATGATGGGCCGCGGCGATTGGGAGTAATGGGGCCTGAACCTGCTTCCAATGCACCATAAGCGGCTTGACAAAACCGGAAGAAATGGTAGATAGGCTGACCTGCTGCACGCCCTTGAGCTCTTTGGACATTCCCTCGCTGTTTTGAGGTGGGGACGACTTGGTATCAGGGATAATTACACCTGCTAGGCGAAGCAGGTAGACGAGAGCAGTAGAACCTTGCTCGCCTGGCCACAGTCGGCCATGAATATCTTGACGTTTGACCTTGGCGAGTGTAGAGAGATGATCGGTGGGTAATCTTCGCAGTTTGGAGTTTTTCCCTTGCGCTATGATATCACTCTAGGGGCATGTAACGATCAGAGAGGAAGGATCAATGGCATTCCTGATATACCTTTAGAAGCTCAAGATCTCGGCGTCGCTGGGACAAAACTGAAGCTTTCTGAAGCCATCCCTGCCTTGCGGACTGGTACCGCACGAATTTTCTGCTGTATATAGTCGAAGCGGACATGGCGAGATCCTAAGCAAACCATTAGGTTTAGAATGCTGTGTCTGGGCTGCGCTTGGCTCACAAAAAGTTGTTCTTGAGTATATGCTTTGGATTTGTGGAGTAATACGTGGGTTGAGAATGATACAAGCAGCCTTTCAAACCTGTTTTTGTGTCAGTAAGATTGAAACAAACCAACAGTTAGCTGTTGGGTACTTTTCTCCAGCGCATTCCTCCAACAGAGATTTACGAACTACAACATCCTTCCACCACCAGGCCGTCCCACGTAGCGAACTGATATCCTTCTCGGCTTTATTTTTCTGGGCGTTCGCTGAGGACTTCTGAGAAGAAGAAGAAGAGAGTGCTCGATGTCGAAGCGTGTCAAGATATTTGAAAAGTGAAGTCCGGAATGCAAGGGTGTCGGAAGGTTGAGAGCATGGGTACGTAAGAAGGATCTACATTCGCAGGTTCAATTGGAGTCAAGGACAAGGATTCGCCAAAATTCTGACATTCCTTGCACTGGTCTCCAGTTGACCGGTAAGAAAGTAGCATATATCTTCCATCATCTTCACTCGATCTTTCAAGCCCTTCAAACGGCCATCAAAGAGATGATTATCATATTGGGGCTCATTGGCACGAGGGTAGTTTAGAATGTGGAGATGTATCAAGAGAATGAGCGGCAGTGGCAGTGACGAGAAGGGTTGCATTGAGGGTTGAGACCAGCGGCAAACAAGGTTCATGGAGCACATTTCATAATAAATCAAAACACTGATGGGATAGTGGCAGTGGCAGTGAAGTCGCTTTGACACGCCCCACAGTGATCACGTTGACTCTGAGGTCCTGGTACAGTGTTCACGACCAGAATGTCCTTGTTTGGAATGAAAAGGGGCCAAAAGGGAAAATTCTGGCCAACCTGACAGCTAAATTGACCATTGTGCCATAGCTAGGACTAGCGCTATTGTTAGGACTCAGACTCAGCCTCCCAGGGGTTTCCTTTGCATTATCCGAGGGTTCAAAGTGGCGATATCTATTCAGTACTAAGTAGTTCCACGGGTTCATGAATCTGACCCTTTACCAAAAGTTCGTGAGCCACATACCACTTATCGAATCACCATTTATAAGGCATTTCAATGCCACGAGTTAAAGTCGGAATGAGATGTATTGAATGTTGTAGAGAACAGACTAAAATGTCTGCTAGGTTGATCCAAGCTAAAGGCGACACTAGACAGGAAGCAAAGGTGACCAAGGATATCGATGGAGGTCCACAAGAAGGAAAGTCGCACAGTATGGAGCGGGGCAATCAGCTCACGCTTGCTGGTGGCAGTGGGAAGGCCAGTTAGGTGAAGGTCTCACAGTGCCAGAGCCGCTTTGAACGGCTGTGAAGTATGGCGGAGTTTTAAAACCTTAAAGCGCAGCACAGCCTATGTGAGGTCCCTGCACTTTGCGCCCAGCTCGAGCTAGAAGTAGCCGTCTGGCACGTATTCTCAATTTCTGAATCACACTCGGTCTGACTTCAGATCTGGGGGCATCGACTCCTTGTTGGTCGGAATAGCCAAACGGGTCATTGATGCTCTACCTTTTCCAAAATCAGACAGTTTAAACTCATTTTCGGGGTTGACGTTGATGGTTGACAGTCGTCGGACGACGTTGATCATCACTTTGCCAGTACCTCACGACGCATGCGCTCAATCAAAGGTATCAAATGCATGCCAGTATCAGCTGGCCAACATCGCTGTGCAAGAGTATGGAAGTACACTCAGCTTCACTTCCCAACCTATGATCAAAATTTTCAAATGATCCACAACAAAATATTTACATAAATACCCGAATCGCAAACCAGGAAATGATCTTTCTAGCCGACATCTCCCACTCCTACCACCGCTACCACACTTATGGCTATCGCGACGAACGGTACTGCCAGCGACGCCACTAATGGTGTTGCGAACGGAATGAACGGAAAGGCCAAACCAAACCCCTCCCAGCTCGACGTATGTCGTAATCCTCGCTTCAACACATTTAATGATTAATCTCATTATGACTCCATAGGCCAGCAGGCTAGTGCTTAACCTCGTCAAGAACCCTAAACCCGTTCCACCCATTGAAACTCTCGTTTTTGGAGAGGTAACCAACTCTCCCCTTCCTGTGAATTAATTCTCGACGACCCACTGCGTACAGACGAAGACAGATCATATGCTTGTTGTGCACTACGACCCAGTTAACGGCTGGTCTGCACCTGAAATTAAGCCATACGGGCCATTAAGTATTGACCCGGCCAGTTCCTGCCTACAATACTGTCCCAATGTCTTCGAAGGAATGAAGGTATGTTCTCTCCTGATCTGACTTGACTAGTTGGATGATCTGATTGCATTCATGCTTCTTCTAACCCCTGAAACGTTCCTGAACATTGAATGCCCCATTCCCTCTCCGCACCTCCGATGGCATTATGTAACACAGGCCTACATGGGACCGGATGGTAAAGCCCGCCTTTTCCGTCCTGAAAGGAATATGGAACGATTGGCCAAATCCGCTGCTAGAGTGGCTTTACCAGTACGTTAACTCAACACCTTTTTTTATGATCAAAGGATCAACCATTCATAAAATTGAAACTTGTAATACATGCATCACACTATACAGAAATTCGATCAGAACGCACTATTGGCTCTCATCAAACATCTTGTGCTCATCGAAAAGCGATGGATACCCACCAAACCAGGTTACAGCTTATATATCCGTCCCACCATCATCGGAACACGTCCAAGTTCGCCTCCCAATTTCCTCCAACATCCCCCCCCCCCTCCAATCCGCCTACTGACAAATCTGTTCCACAGACCTTGGCATGAGTTACTCCGATTCAGCAACCCTCTTCGTCATCCTCACTCCCGCCGGCCCCTACTTCAAAAACGGCCTCCACCCCATCTCTCTCCTCGCCGTATCCGAAACCGTTCGCGCTTGGCCAGGAGGCACAGGCGCCCACAAGCTCGGACTAAACTACGCCCCAGCATTCCTTCCCCAGTTAGACGCAGCCGCAAAGGGATACGATCAAATTCTCTGGCTGTTAGAGACCGATTGTCAAAATGGTGAGAAAGGGAAGAAGGATTTCAGAATCACGGAGGTTGGAGCTATGAACGTTTTCGTGGTCGTTAAGCGGGATGATGGTGGTAGGTAACCCCCCATTACCCCTATGCGTGCACTGGCTCATATTTGGGGCTTTGCAGACTTGGATCTCATCACACCGCCATTGGACGGTACAATCCTTCCGGGGCTAACACGCGCCTCAACTATAGCCCTTGTTAACGCTCACACCAACGGCAACATCATCCTTCCAAACATCCCACCTACTCTCAAAATCCACACACACGAGAAACCACTAACAATGTCCCTCCTCAGCTCCTTATCATCCGAGGGCAAATTACTAGAGTTCTTCGGTGTGGGTACCGCCGCAACCGTCGCCCCGGTCAGCAAGATCGGTTGGGGAGGCGTTGACATCGTGTTCCCCGAATATCCAAGGGAAAACGGCGGTTTGGGTATCATCGGTAAGGCGGTGTTGGAAATGATTACAAGCATCCAGACAGGTAGGACAGAATTTGGGGGTTGGAGTGTGGTTTGTGATTAGACAAGGGATACTTTATAATGCCCTTATTTAGATTATGTAGACTGACCTATACTTAGCACAACTTTTAATTGTATCTGAACTTAACTGGGGGCTTATCGCAACCTTTTGAGCAATGGCACTTTTGCCGGTGGCCATCAGAAGGGGGGGGGGGGGGATAAGCACCGCGGAACAAGTGAAGAAAATTTCCGTGTACTTGGGAGAGGGAACTGCGCAAGGAACATCTGATTCAGGTCCGTCTTAAGAACAATGTCATGGACTTCATGGAACGGACTTCATCGGGTACATTAGTAAGTAAGCAGCTGTTGCGTGCAAGCATCCTGCGACTTTTGGGGAAATAGGAAACGGATATGCCAGAATACTTCGTCTTAAACGCCGGATAGGAATCGTGTTGTGTGACACCCACTTAAGCCTACACACTGAAAAGAAACCAAACGTAAAAATAGTTTTGAGGAACATGCACAAGGAAACATAATGGCAGATTATCAATGTACTTGAGCAAAAAAAAAAGAGGAAATAAGAGCATAAATCGCATCCTGTACTCGTACATCTCATCAAAGAGCACAATCGAAGCATTAGTACAACATATAGGGGGAAACCGGAATCAACAAAAAAAAAGACGTTGTAAATGAACAGATAAACAAAATGAACAGTCGAAATGGAGTAGAATGAAGAAGGGGTAACATGATTTGAGGATTTTGTCGTTTGGAATATGGCAAGCAAAGAGTAGATACGTCCGCGAGCCTCGTGAAATTCTTTTTCGCCTTCCTCCACATCGAATCCGTCCTGCACTGGTTCTCCTCCGTAGCCGTCGTCGCTTTTCGCCGCCCTGACCCCCGAACCCGGACGGGCCGATAAATAAATAAACCAATTTGCGCCCAGCCTCCTGCATTTAGGCCTCCAAGCATCATAGTCATTACACCGATAGATCTCCACCACCAAGCATTGTTATGTTTACTGTTCGTAAGAGATACCACCGCCCTGGATAGATGCCATCCAGATCCTAGTTTTGTACAGCCTAAGGTCATATAAGCATCAGCGTCCCAAGATCAAATAGGACAATGTGAGGCCAACACACCTGAACAATTCCCTCACAAGTTCCCTGAAATCGATCCTCTTTTCCGCAATGAAGTAGAAAGTCAATTTACGGCGATCCCTATCCCCTGCGTCAACGAAAAGCTCCAAGGAGACAAGGAAAGACCTACCATTGATACTCGGCGTCAATGACCTCCATCGGCAATTTCTTCGCCTTAACCTTACTCTGACACAACTGCAACGCCTTCAGCTCATCATGCGCCTTGGCCGCCAACATCCTATCAAGAAGAATCCAACACGGATCAACGGAAAATCAAACCAAAATCAAACCAGCCACGTACGCAGTATCCTGCTGATTGGCCTTCCCGAGGATCAACTTTGGGTTAATCTCCTTCTTCCCCTGCGGTGGGGCCTGTGTACCCTGTGCCGCATTCCCTCCCGCACCTTCTCTACCACCCGCACCCGCACCAGGCGTAGTCGGGCTCAACGGTCCATCCAATCCAAACCCAATAGCTGCCGCCGCGGCCGCCGCAAGCGCAGCCTTATCCGCCTGCTGCCTTTGCCACTCCTCCACTTGGCCAATCGTAATCGTATCATTCACAACAGTACCCAAATCTTTTCCCCTGTCAGCCTCCACGATCACCAAATCTCCAACCTTGACATCCAGTGATGGGTCTGTGAGGTAGAACAAATCCGTTCGCCCAGCTTTGAATTCCACAATGAACAAGGGACAGGTGGGAGGGACGGAGTGTAATGGAACACCTTTACCCAGGTCGTTGAGGTTGGGTTGCTGCGCAGCTGAATGAGATGATCCCTGAGATGACTGTTGGGAGTGCTGACTGCCCTGGTGCTGGTGATGACCATGGGGTGGCAAGGGAGGGTTGGTGAGATTTGTCGAAGCCGAAGGTGGTTGAGATGCACCAGCAGATGTAGCACTGAGAGGGCTGAGGGGTTCCGAGACTTTGTGCTGAAGTTGTGGCGCGTAAAATGGTTGTTGTTGGGGATTGATCAACCTCGAGCCCGAAGCTGCGGTAGGTGAGATGGGTGAGGAGTTGAGCCCGGGAGGAGCATTGGAAGATAAGGAGGATTCTCGGTTCCTCAGGTACGGCACTTGCGTACTGCCACCGCCCGCATTTGGGTACTTAAACCCTTGGCCTGTGTTGAATCTTCCCGTCGAATCCGGTTGCTGCCCTCCGAACTGTTGATACTGATCGAATTTGGACGGGCTGTCTCGCCCAATGGAGAGCTCGCTCTCACTTGGGGTGCCAACCGGCTGCCTCGAGGTGTAGGAACTCGGGAAGCCCAAGTTGTTGATGGACTGGTAGGGTGAGAGAAGATCTCGGGAAGGCGGGCTTCGTGACAAGGGTGCATAGATTGGAAGTGACGCTGGCTGACTGGGAGGGTGTGTAGACGAAGACGAAAGAGGGGGGTCATTTGATCCCAAATTCAACATGCCAAGATCGCTGGCGAGGTCGTCATCCGTCAGTTTGAGGTTTCCACGTCCAAACGCAACACCGGTCGTACGAATGGGTTCGTCGAGGCCATCAGCACCTGGGGCGTTGAAGCCAATTATACCCTTGCGTGGTTGAACAACGCTGACACTGTGCCGCCTGCTCGTAGTTCCACTCCCGCCTCCGCCGTTTTCATCCCTGGGTGGATTCATTCCCGCCCACAATTCGCGGAATGCAGAACCATCATCCAACAAAATTTGCCCGACATCTCTTCGGAAAGGACTCTGGTTTGTCTCAGAGATCCCCCTCGAGTTAAGCCCATTCCCAAGTAAGTTAGCTGAAGGCGAGGACGAAAGAAAGTTGCTCGGAGACCGACCGAGGGTGCCCAAAGAACCGTAACGACTCTGACCCGGGGGTTTAATCTCACCGTATCTCCCAGGAATCGCAAGAGGGCTAGTAGGGTTATTGGAAAGGAAAGAGTCATTCCAGCTGTTCATTGTGGATGATCCGAGGTATGAGCTCCCAAGGGCAGGAGGCCGGCCAGTCGCCAGGGACTGAGAGCGGCTACGGGTCGGATCGTGGCCATACGACCTCCCACGACCCAGCGGAGGGAGCCGGTCATCATAGGTATCAGATAACGCGTCCGATTCTTCATCGTCCTCAATCATAGAAGGGAACACTCGGTCGCGCATCGCGGAGGAAAACTGGGATTGGGAGTTTGCGGAAAAAGAGGAGCTGCGAATTGGGATGGGTTGATTGCCGCGATTAGAGTTGAGCCTGGAGTTGGGCCATGCACTGGCGGTTCCACCGCCAAGGCTCGAGGGTATAAAATGGGTGGCAGAGGGTGAAGACAAAAAGTTCTGGTCGGATGAACGGGGTGGTTGGCTAGCTGCTCGTTCGCGGAGAGAAACGGGACCACCACCCCCGATAGTACCAGAACCTCTGCCGATAACACCAGCACCAGCACTGTCAGAGCCGTTTGAATGAGCAGATCGACTTTTGCGGTCGTCATCCTCAGAAGCGCCGAAGTGGTGAAGTGGGTTTTGGGCCATGATGATCAAAGCGAACTCGGGGCCTCGTGAGTGTCGTGAACAGGATGAAGCGATTCAAGCCGGTTGTCGATGCAAGGAGAGCGTTTATCTCGTGAGTCTATGCCGGTCTATCTGCGAGGAAAACGAGAGATGGGGCTCAACTAGCTGGGGGAGCAGAGGGAAGGGCACTTACGGATTAATGACAGACTCTAGAACAAAGAGAAAAGGGGAAGCCGGAGAGAAAGATTTTTCTGGTAGTCTAAGGCAAAGCGAGTGTCTAGATGGTGGTGGAGAGAGAGAAGGAGATCTATGAGAGAGCCGAGGTGGAAATGATACTTGTATGGTGGGAGGCTCGGTGCCAGCTGACCTTGCCCCAGTCACATGCCCATCACAACCAATAGGGGCACCATTCACCACCCATTCCCTCAAATCCCCGCACCAAACCCCGCATTTATGAATGCCAGGCTAGCTTATTCAGGAAGACTTGTTGATCCGTACCCAACACCCAGGCATCAGATGAGATATCTACCGCTGGTGGATGAACAGCTCATGCTCCGCTTAGACGCGTCTTGAGAGCTCGAGCGCTCCGGGAACTCAATGGTGGCGCAAATGACAGAGAGGATTTAAACTCCAGAAGTCTGGTAAGAGACACTTTTGGAGACACCAGCCCAGTCAAGTCCACCACCGTGGCGCGTTCAGGCTCTGGACCTCGATTTCGAGCTCCACAGGTTACAAGCTCCTATAAGACCAGGGTCACCACAGCAAGGGACTATCCGGAATAGGCTCGGCACCGCCACCAGTTTCACATCAAACAATTCACCAAGCCATCAATTACAACAACTTCGACTTGCTTTTTATAGTTCTCAACTGACTGTATGTGATGCTGCTCCAATTTTGTCCCGCTTCCCCGAATCGTCATTCCCGTGCTGCACTAATGTCCTCCATTATCGGATCATATGATGCAGAGACGAATTACGGGTGAAACTCTTCAACTTTAAATACGAGAGGCTAGTCTACTTCATTACTCTGACCTGGAGCACTCCGCTGCTGGTTATTGAGTAGATAATAGGATTGTCGGTTTTCTGTGGTGAAACAACACTGTCAGCCGGGGGTCACACGAGTAGGACGAGTGAAGAATACACTGCACCTGGATTGGCACAGGCTGTAATGTATGAAATCTTCTTTACTTTTGAGGGTTTACAAGCAAAGTTTTGTCCCTCCAGGTTCCTATGACAATATATCACTCAAGAGCAGTTCAACGACATCCGATAAGATAAGATAATGCGACAGCGTGTCAACTGTCAATACCTATGCTTTGGGCTGTGCCATGTGGTCTGCATGTTTGGATGTGATAGTGATCCTCTGTTCTGTTCCCTCATGTCTACCCACCTCTTCAAGAATGTCCACAGTTTCTCTGTCAATAATCCTGAACTGTTGACATTTCTCAGCCCAGTGTCAATAATAATACCACAAGTAGTGAGCTGTAACTTCTCTGTGCCATACACAACAATAGCTAAGGTTACTAAACAGCCTAAATACTTTTCACCAGGCATTGATCCCTGTAGCTGCCCATGACTCCTCAGCCCATTACCCACCCTTTGATGTCATCCAGGAACTCAACAGGACTACATCTCCAAGATCACACAGTGGTGCCTTAACAAAGATGGTTGCACAAGCCATATCCTATGGATGAAGCACCCTGTAGGGGTTGGCAAGTCTGCTGTTGCTTAATCCTGTGCTGAGACTCTAGGCCACAACATGGACACTGCTTTCTTCTATTCCCAAGCCAACTCTATGGATGACCCAGGTCAATTTTTTCACTTTGATAGCACACCAGCTTGCTATGAGGATTGCACTCTATGCTGACATCCTAGACCACAGATACACAAAAATCCTACACTTGTTGAAGAGTTTATTGGACAACAGTTTGAGAAGCTAATTGCTGCCCTATTCAAGTGCTGAAATTTTGCAAGTTGAAGCTTGAAGAGCTCACTATAATTGTCAATGGCCTTAATGAATATGCAAGGGAAATTGCTCAACTAGACATTTTCAAAACTGTTGTAGTATCCCTAAGCTCATACTATACTACTTCTTTGGATATTCTTCAGTCAACCAGAACCTGACATCATTAGCATATTCTCTTTACTACATATATCAGCTTTCTCCAGCAACTTAGAGCTTCCCATGTCATAGGATATTGATAGTGAGATAACCCTGTATCTTATAGACAAGCTAAGGGTGATTCATAAAGCACATGACATGCCACCATTCTAGCCATCTGAAATGGCCATTGGGATCCTTGTCAACCTTGTTGCTGGGTTGTTCATATATGTGGCTACCATTATTTGTCATAATATTTCCACATGTATTATGACCTTTGTTATAAACTCAGGTTGCAACTAAGGCAAAGGCTTGAGGATGACAAAGGGGAAAGAACAAGTTGGTAAAGCATTGTTACAGACTTCACTTTGTGCCCATTAAGCTCTTGGAGCCTTGGTTACAACTTGGGTTCTGTGGATCCTATTCAGTTTAACCTCTGTTCTGTCTCTGTTAGGCACTATCTCTCTGGAAATGCCATTCTCCATACCCTCCCCTTCATTACTTTTTCCTATCAGAATTCTTATCCAATTATTGTGCTTTCCTTCCATTTATCCATGGTTTTTCCCTTCTTTCCTTGATTATCACTTGCCTATCTAGGCTTACCCATTATCTGATATTTCACCTCTGCCCTTGTCCTATCAGATGACTGGACACCATGCAGACAGGCTTTCCATCTACATGTCTTCACCACAGATATCAACTCACATGTTACTTGTATTCTCCTTAGGGCAGTTATCACTGCTACTGCTTAGTTACTACTTTCCAGAACTTATCCTGACTGCCAGTATATAAGTAGGATCACAGCTGTCTGTAGGAGGCAGTCAGAATATCAACTTAGATCTCTCTCTTCTCTCTCCTGCTTGTCTGCTACAAGTCTGTCCTTTGGTCTGGACTTGTCCTGTCTCTGTCTGATCCCTGTCCATTCATCTGCTTGAGCCTGTAGTTAGTCAAGTGAGGCTATTCATGGTACCAGAGGGGCACAATACATAAGTTGAAGCCAAGGCCTCATCTTTCTGGTCTGTGAACACTTGACTCTGTCCACTTGCAGTCTGCCCCCATGTCTGGAGTTAATTCTTAATAAGCATAAGAAATATAGGTGCTCTACCTAGGGTTTATATACTAATGGAGGAGCAAGCTAATAATAGATGAAACAGCTGATAAGTAAGGGTATGAGTCATAATAAGTAAATAGATGAGTCAGAACAGAGTCATCAAGGGGCTGACATAATACATAAAACACTATGCTAAGCCAGTGCATCTAAATATAGATGAAACCATTAAGACTGTAACATATCCACAGAAATCCACTAACAAGGCTATTTTGGACACCCCTCCTATTTTGGGTTCCTCTTTGGAGGACTCAAAAAAATAGAAGGTGGTCCTCAGGACTTTACATAGACTGGAGACCATATTGATCTCTCCTGTGCACTTGGGAATTTCTATCTCAACACATCTGCTTTTTCTGACCCAAATGCCTTGTATCTCAAGTTTACCT
This sequence comes from Podaxis sp. AQ795752, assembly GCA_018524425.1. Classification (NCBI taxonomy): domain Eukaryota; kingdom Fungi; phylum Basidiomycota; class Agaricomycetes; order Agaricales; family Agaricaceae; genus Podaxis; species Podaxis sp. AQ795752. Next base: position 15,248 of record JAEUWK010001454.1, on the reverse strand, counting down.
CTTTCCTGTTTCCTTCCACTTCTTCTAATGCTTCTTTCCTTGTTACCACACTAGTTGGCAGTGGCTCCACCCACTGTTTTATTGACTTTAGTATATAAATTCAATATTTCAACCTTATCTATAGCCCTGGTGGGACTTTGCTTATTCAATGGCTTCTCAAATTCCTATATTACTCAGTCTGTTTCACTTCCTGTAAACTTTGATACTGGTGGATCTATGAACCTTGATCTGTATGTCACCTGGCTTGATTCCACTTGTTCAGTGGTTTTAGGAAACAACTAGCTTGCTTGCCACAATCTATCAATTAACTGGGTTTTGGGCTATATCACCTTCTGTGCCTCTGATAATGCAAACCTTGCATCTTCCACCTCTATATGCATGCTCCCTGTTTCTATGGAGTCATCTAGCACCATTCCAGATTTAGTTTCATCTCCAACTCCATCTTCTGACTTTAATTTCTCCCTTCTAGCAAAGCCTGACATCCATCTCATTAATGCTGCAGTATTCATGCATGCCTTCTATCTTCTTGGTTCATACCATTTCACTTTTAATCTTTGCTCCAGTGTGGTATCTGCTTCCACTACCTCTATTAAAAAGCCTACTGATCTCTCCAAAGTTCCTGTTGAGTATCACAAATTTGCCAACATTTTCAGCAAAGCCCATGCTAACTTTCTTTCTCCATACCATCTGTTTGACCTCAGGATCAATTTGGAAGAGGGTGCTTCCCTCCTGGTTGGAATGATTTATTTGTTATCACAGGTCAAGCTGGAAGCACTCCAAGAGTTTATTGATAAGCACTTGTCAACAGGCTTTATCTGTCCCTCCACCTCTCCACATGGCACCCACATCCTTTTTGTAAAGAAGAAGGAAAGATTCCTCTAACTTTGTGTTAATTTCCAAGGCCTCAACTGTATTACCAAGAAGGACTGCTACCTACTTCCTCTCATTTCAGATCTTCTTGACTCATCCTGCAAGCCTGTATTTATATGAAAATTGACCTCTGTCATACTTACTATTTGGTTCAGATTGCCAAAGACAATAAATGGAAGACAGCATTTCAAACTTGCTACCACTTCTTTGAATAGCTTGTCATGCCATTCAGTCTTACCAACACTTCTGCTACTTTCCAGCAATTCATGAATGACATCTTCAAGGACTTACTTGACATATGTGTCACTATCTATCTGGACAACATCCTCATCTACTTCAACAATCCATCAGAGCACTGCAAACATGTCTAGGAGATCCTTAAATGTCTTTGTAAAAATGGTCTTTACACACACACTGATAAATGCAAGTTCAATTCCAATACTGTTAAATACCTTGGGTATATCCTATCCCCCAAAGGTCTCAAGATGTCCAAGGACAAGATCAAGGTCATCCAGGAGTAGCCTGAGCTGAAGCAGGTCAAAGATGTTTAATTTTTCCTTGGGTTTGCAAATTTCTATTGCCCTTTTATCCATGTATACTTTGACATCTTGTTTCACTTACTCAACTTACCTGGAAGGGTACTTTATGGAATTTCAGTAATAAAGCCTGCAACACATTCAACATCCTCAAGAAAGCCTTCACCACTACTTTAGTTCTCACTCACTGGATCCCTGACTTCCAAATCATCATTAAGACTGATGCTTTAGACTATACTCTAGCCACAATCCTTTCTATCATCACTCCAGACAGCAATATACATCTGATAGCATTCCACTTTTGTATGTTTCCCATCTCCAAACTCAATGACAACACCTATGACAAGAAACTGTTAGCAATCTTCAAAGCCTTCATTATCAAGGAAAAGGGAACATCTAATGGTATCATCTTGTTTGTTGGCTTCCATGATAATCCAGTTTAGAACTTCCTTATTTGCAAAACAGCCAGCAATTAATTTCATTTTCATTTTTCTTGGTGAGCTCCTTCTTGGTGTTGACAGCAAAGTGAACATTCACATGGTCCTCAAAGTCACAAAGCATGTGCACAGTGAGTGTTGACACAGTGACATGCAGTAAACTGTTGACTTTGGGGATCTCAACCCCTTGGGGCTGTTTTGAGTTTTGGTAAAACATTTGAGATAGCTTGGCCAGTTGCATTTGACTTAAAAAGCTTCAAGAAGGCTGAACTGAACTACCCAGTACACAAGAAA